>JAECUM010021669.1:0-37774 GCA_016617855.1 Megalonaias nervosa | reverse complement strand
CTACTAAGTCCTAACCAGCTATATATGCTGGGACGGGGCTAAGTGGTGTCAACACACCAGTTGATATGGATCTATTTTCATCATATCATTGTTATTTTTGTACTTTTTTTGCTCGTTGGTAATAAACCTTTCCGATATATACTAAAAACCAACTAACCTCGCAGTGCTGGTGCGCCATAAAATCAATAAATCAATCAAGCTGGTATTTAGTAAATCACTGCACACCAACTCGAAACTGACCATCCGTTGTACGTTCACATCAAGAATTTCAAATGTGTTTACGTACGTGTTGGTGTGCATGTCTTTGTACTTTGAACTCCCAACGATTACTGTGTCGTCCCTGAGTACTGATCGTGTAAGTTCTATGTCGTTGCATCGGAATAACTTTTCACAGGAATCCCACCATATCATCAGGATAGGTATCCTTTCCTCGTATTCTTTGTCGCTTCACATGAATGCCCTTGGAATTTCAACGTTTTATATGCCGAAGGCAACTCTCTGATTAATTTGTCATTGGCGGTGATCATGAAGATATTCGGTGTCTCCACTGTCCTTGTCGTCTCCAACGTCTCTTTTGTCTTCGTTGTCTTCGTTGAATATTTCGCTGCCTTCACTGGGTTTTTCATTGTCTTCTTGGTCGTCCATGGTCACTCGCGTAGACGCAGTTAAATTCAGCAACTTTAAATTTTCTTGGACGATATCAATAATGACGTCTCACGCTTTTTGTTCTAACGTGATTTCTAACCCGGTCAATTTTTCAAATTGCTCGGGATACATGTTTGAAAAATATAGCGTTTTAGGACCTCTTTAATGTATCGATATGACGCAATCAGACCGAAAAATGATTTTTTTCCTGTGACAGCACAAATGCTCTGTTTCTCAGGCAATTTAATTGTCGCATTGGTCGAGGACACAATTTTCTTTCACGTTACTGTGCGTGTGAAACGGTGATTATTTTTGCCTCATTACATATGCGGCATTACCGTCAAGTCGCGCCATCAGTTTTGCTCTCCAACCGTACTGGACAATCAATGCGCTCGTCGGAAAAGACATGCCCGTGCAGATGTTTTCACCGTTGAGGAAACATCCAAAGATCTATTGACGTCGACGCCGTTGAAAAAGACACACAAGTCAATGAAACAATATCGTGGATCGAAAAGATGGCGGCTTTCAATCCTGATACAGTAAAACTAATTTTACAAAAACTTCATTACCAGATGAAGTAAACATAGTTTGATAAAAAAAGAATGTCATTGCCTGATTAGCAATTAGATAAATCATTATTATTATAAGCATGCCTACCGTTAAATTTGTTAGGCAATTCGATTAAGACCGTGGAATAAGAATACCAAGAGGTACAAGCCAAGTCGGGTTGTGAGGCGACCTCTAACGGATGAACTACAGCGGCAAAATGAGAATCAGCTCAGGCAATTCGCGCGAGACGGTGGATAAAGAATGCGAAGAGTTGCAAGAAATCCAGATTTACTTATGTTTTATGTTAGAGAAGCCTCTTCCAATTGTAAGGCAGCTTCGCGCAACGGTAGCGCAGTTCCATATCCAGATCAGTCAAAATTGCACGTGTGGGTGCTGACCAACAAGACTGTCGTCGTATCGCAGCCACTATAGTTATCGCGTATGTTTGTCAACAAGCCAATGCTCCCGAGTTCAAGTCGCAGAAGGGCGTTGGTAATGTAGAAAAATACAATGCAATCATCCACCAAGAGTACAAACCAGGCAACGACTCTATAAAACTTATCTCGAAGATGCATCTAGGAATCTTATCAATCTTGCAGTACGCTGGCACATCCGGGGTTAAGTTATACATTATTCTCAGTGTACACCTGATTATGCCGCTTAACCACTCGATTGAACAGAAAATGTTGTGCTAAAAGTAGCAAAACCGAGGCTCTGGAGTGATGCCGTTATAATTTTGAACAGTAAACACACGGAGGGTATTAGTAACGAAATCGACAAAGTATTTTCATGGATCTTCGCGAAGTTGAAAAAATACACCAACGCATGTTCAAAATGGACTCTTGCAAGATCCTTTGGAAGTTCAGCTTGATATTTCCCCGTACTAACCGCTCCTTGGGTTGAGTTATATTCCTACGCCAGCGTATGTTCTGCCGCGGACAATGATAAACATGAAAAACGACGAAAAACCGTTGTTCTGAATGGCTGATTTCAGCCGCAATACATTCCACAAGCGATGATGGTATTCAGCCTCGAAGATACCAACAGTAATTAGATGAAATCAATTTTGGTAACATACATTTCTCTGTACAGGTTTCTGCGACCATACTCAGAATATTTGAAGAAATCGACACCGGTATCGCCGTTAGTTTATTTGCATAAATCAATGGCTTTGATGAGAAACGACTATCTACTGCGGCAACGAAGCTTCCACGCGGCGCGAACTAATGTTGATCTGTTTTTATTGGGCTACATAGATGTCTCTGACAAGTGATACCATTAAGTGATGATGAAAAAATCTTTCCGGGTGCTTTACCGACATAGCAAGCACAAGAGGAAAACTTTCCGCGTTGACGTTTCCTTCAAGTATTTGGCATCCAAAGCATGGAGAAGTGAATGACGGCAAAATCTTTGATTTTTCTCAAAGCAGAACTTTTCAGTTTGTTGATAGTTCCCTTTCGTGACGATGTCATTTGAATGTCAATTGCTGTATACGTATCATCATACCTTTATAATGTGTGCGATGCCGAATGAAAAATAACTGCACGATTTAAAAAAAATGTCATACTACAAAGTTAATGTTGGTTTTAGAAAATAAACGGCATGAGAAAATAAAAAGCTCGAACAGAAATCACGCGCTTGATACGCATGAAAAATAAAAGGTCTTCGTTTATCTCCTTGGCCTCCAGGGCAGACTTAGGGTCAAGGTCTACATCTGTTGCCTGTACATGGATCAATTTTGATTTACTCGCGATGACAAAATCAACCAAACGCTCCCAAGGTGTCTTCATGCGGAATAAACTTGCTTGGTTGATCCTCGCGCGTGAGAAACCGGCATTATCAACTTGGATTCGTCAATGGGACATTGAACTCACTGAGACTCGTACGCGGTGACACCTCGACATCATTTGAAGTTTGACTCGTACAGGCTTGCATTGCCCCATTAAGTTATTCATTATTTACACAGATGCGGTAAGTGTCGATAAGTGAAAGAGTGATAGACCAGCTGGGAAAGCATGTTAGCATTGCTGGCGATTTTGTGCTATTTGTCGATGAATCTGCGTGACATCGTGGTTTACAGACCCTCGTATATGCTTAAATATAAACCAGGCGAGAGTCAGATATAAATCGTTCATTTGAACTACCTTGATGTATCAATACCCACTCGAAGTCAGCTTGGAATCATCGCATGAGCACGGGAAAACGCCCGGTCGCTTGAAGTTACGTCGATGTCGGACTTGAAATCATCCAGGGATTGTTTTTACAACGATGAAGCGTAATTCACAGACAAAACCACCCCGATAAAATACCCCATCAATTATATGGAACCACTAACATTAACTCGACTGGCAAAAGAAAAACGCAGACTAATATTTAGCAAAGACGCGTTTGTCCGTTTAGCAGTTCCTGGCGAAAAATGAGCACAATCGTTGATGACACCAAGCACGGACACGAGATATGGAGTTCTAGGTAAACCTAAAGCCATGCAGACGATCACTTGAGACAAAAATATGCCACTGGAAAATATTTTCTATAATTGCAGGCATTTGTACCCGTAAGAAAAATACTTGGTTGGAAGTGCGTATACATGTTGCAGCTGTACAAGGCCAGCCTGTCGAACAATTGTACATCGCGATCACATAATTATTAGAAGAAATATGTCAGATCCTCAAAGCTACCGATGTGATCGGAGCGGAACAATATCTGCCACGTGAAATCACATGAACACCGTACTTGTGAAATATAAACGAGTGTGTGTGGTTGCGGATGCGATTTGTGGACCTTAGTGTTGGTGTAATTGCGACTACAACTATCATAGGTACGCCTGTCGGAATTGCTTTCAGAGCTATATCGAGAGTAAGAGGTTTCGAAGGCAGCGCTGGTAAAGTAATTTCTTTATGGCTACATCAACGACTACTGTCCATTACGAAATTCTCAATGCAGCGCAAAGCTGTCTCAATACAATTACCATGTTGTATTCGCTGACCATAGAAAATACAATAATTTCCACAACCGAGTTCGAGACGGTGTTGACCGAAATGGAAATCCTTCAACGACTCCGCACACATACTCGAGACATAGAAACAAAACCGAAACAGGAGCTAAAACAAAGAGTACACAGTTGCAAATTGTAGATCCCAGCCAGAGGCGCCGCGCGGGTTTCTTATTGGCGAGGTACCCACAGATGATCGTCGCGGGGATGCGCTCACACTGCACTCACAAAAGGAGTTGAACCAGATCAGTAAGCTAGGTCTTAAAGCCACATAAATCCACTACTACTATGTTTTGTTTGTCATTTAGTCTACTCTATTGCCCACTCTTTTCGATGAATGGCCTCGCTTTCACTGTTCGGGGCGCTAGCCATCGTTTTTATTTATTTAATCAGTATGAATGAAAATACAAATATATATATATATATATATATATATATATATATATATATATATATATATATATATATATATATGTGTGTGTGTGTGTGTGTGTGTGTGTGTGTGTGTGTGTGTGTTATCATTTAAAAGGACTAATATAAAACACAAAGTCAACAAATCATCTGACGATCATCAACACATAAACTAAAATGATATACTAAGTTTTGACCACATTCCCCATGTGATTCTCTTTATGTACACTTGCATAATGTAGCAACTTGTTGTTACTTGATTGAAGTTACATGTTTTCAGTTCTGTGTTTTCATCATTATGTCAGCGGGTATCAAGAAAGGGTTATGGCAGTGCTATTTTATTACATTTATGGTTCAAAGACCGTCCAAGAAAGATACGAATTTATACGGCAGAATAAATAAATTTACTATATGTATTTAATTTTCAGACTTAGCTGCTATACTTATCTGTATTATTTTGCTTGTTTTGCTTCCTCTTGAAGTTATCTCATTGACAAAATATACTTCTTTGCTTTTAAATTCAAACCGCAATGAATTTTGGTAGATATGACGAAATCGCAATCATATACAGGATCGATTTTCATTTTATGTAAATGAAAGAATAAAGCATGACGTTAAAGATGCATCTTTGTCTTCCTACAAGTTTAATGTAATGAATTTCCTGGGGGTTCATTTATAATATAGAAATCGAATACAAGTAACTACTGCGTTTGACCTACGCTGAATGCTTATATATCGCCAATACCGAATTCAGCTATGTGTCAACAATAAAACATTATAAAAAGGAAATAATACCAATAAAAATAAAACTTATTTCGTAGAAGGCAGGATCATGACTCTTTTCGATTTAATTTGAAGGATAATAATGAAAATAAGGAATATTTTTTAAAAACTTTTATCACGTTATGTCTAGATATAACAATGACAATTCTAGACGCAATCAATAAGACAGAAATTAGGAATTCTGTCTATTTTGGATGCACTCATGACACTAATCATATCTATAACTTCATAATTTAAAATAACTTCTCTGGTAAATAAATCAAAAGTCCTTATTCAGCTGCCCCGATTGATTTAAGGCTGATGTACCGGTAGCGAGACATCGATTTCTGTTGAACAATAAAGCACACTAGCAGTTCGGTGCAGGTCTAACACATTCACCTTTAAATTAAAAGAAATTTAGTTTTGTATAAAGTTGTGCATACTCATTGCTAGAGAAGCACAGTCATATTTTAAATGAATATATCCATGCACAATATTATCATCCACACTAAATTTTGTTCACTACTTTGTATGCTAATATTACGAAATCATGTTTATTTACAAGAGTATCTTCTCTGTACAATTTTTAGTCTTTTTACTAAACTCGGAATGGCGTTTTTGAAAGCTTGAAACGCAGGTGTCAAATTCGGTTTCTGTTCAATTAAATTGTTTATGACTAATATGGATCAATCGATCTTCAAAAATAGTCAGTCTGTTGTTTCAGACTGATATCTTTGCTCATCTTGCATGTGAAGGAAAAGTTATTGTTTATAAATATTTTTTCATCTTAGATGTGCAGGAAAGGCACATTTTTTTTTTTTTACAGATGTTTTGTTCAACTTATATGTGAAGGAAAGGTTCATTATTTATCTTATATTTGAAGAAAAGGTACAGTATTGACAAATATTTGTTCATCTTAGATGTATAGGAAAGGTACATTTTTTCAAATGTTTGTTCATTATAGATGTGAAGGAAAGGTACATTATTTACAAATGTTTTATTCATCTCAGATGTGAGGGAAAGGTACATTTTATTTACAAACTTTTTGTTCTTCTGAGATGTGATGGTAAGGTACATTATTTACAAATGTTTGTTCATCTTATATGCCAAGGAAAGGTATATTATTTACAAGTGTTCCATCGATAACCCTCATAGTAATAATACAACCTCTAATTTTCAAGAAAGAAAAGAAAATTACCCCCGCCCCCGTTTGAAAAGGATGGCATGTATGCATAATTGAAACACCACTATTTACTACAGTGTCTATGCCATGTCAGGTTTTAGCGACAGGATGAGGTAATATAATCTAAATACGTAGTAGGACCACGGTGTAAAATATTTCTAACCACGATTTTGCTTCACATATCACATTTCCCAACCTGTGTGTTTTTTTTTTTTTTTTTTGTTTTTTTTTTTCAACAATAGCACTCTCATTCGTGTTTCCCTTCTTGACAATGAGTATAACCATCCACATCATATTTCCCTTTTTGTAATATATTTTGCTTCCAACAAAAGCTCACTCATGCACATATCGTTACAATTGACTGTGAATCATCTAAAAACTAGAATAATGTTACTTCATATTCTTTTATGATGGCTCTTTTCCTCTACATCTTGGTTTGGAATTCTAGATTGTCACCGAGCCGTTTGCTGCAATTTATTCGTACCACGAAATACTTATGAAAGGTTTCCTTTGCAAGGCACAACCATCCTTATATCTAAAATATAACACAGTGATCATTGTGAAGCAAACAAACTATCTAAAGTGCAGCTTTTTAATATAATTCACGAGGTATTAGGAATGTATGCACACTTCATTAAGAATCTGACGCCTCCATAATCAGAGTCTGATAAACATCAGTCAATTGTCTGACATTGACCAATTACAGGTTTACTATTTATTATTTAAGTTTGGTCTCAAACTGCCCATCATTGTAGCAAGTACTCTTGCAATGCTCCCACCCCAAATGAATTTACGATTCAATTAGATTTGTTTTTAAAAAAATCATGTTGGAAAAACCTGCAACGTTGCTTACATTTTGTTATTTACATTTCAGTTGCATTATGGTAGATACATAAATTTTTCTCGTGTTTAATTGCTTGCTAATATTAAAGTTGTTCTTGCAAACCATGGATCTAAAGACAATCAGTTTTATACATTGACATTAAGACTAAGCGGCCAAAGCAACAAACAATATAGAACAAACCGCGTTAGCTTGGCCTAAAGTCGTTGTTTCCACTGTATTTCCAAAGACCTCGAGATAACAGTCATTATAACTGAATGGTTCAGCAAATTTGCCACAAATTATTTCATTCTCTTTAAGCTAAGGACCACACACTGTCAAAACCAATTTCACACCTGTATGTTTTTTTTTTCTACCTATATATTGGTATGATTTATGAGCAAGCTATTCTAAGCCGTAGTTTGGTATTTTGTATTTCGTCGCACGACAAAGGAACCAAACACCTAAAACAAATAATTATTCCTAGCTCTAATTGTTAAACTCTTACAGCTGAAAATATCGAAAGAAATCCATACATTGATTTACGAAAAATGATCCCTCTAAATGAAGTCGTTGCGAAAAATGATCCCTATTAATGTCCAAATAGCTCATTCTATAGCTTGGTAACATTATTAATTCGCCAAATTACGATAACCAGTCACTATCTGAATGTGTAATGAAACTCATATTCGGCACACCTTTGCACAATTCTACTTCACCTTCAATTTTTCAATTCATGCACTTTTACGAGTGTTCAGTTGTAAAATTCGCTTCTGCTGAACAATCATGTAACTTTTCACTTAGCTCAGAAAACTGAAAATACGGTATCTATATTTATCTTTATTTTGGCTGCCTAACCTATGTGGTATCATTGTGTGTCGATTATTACACCTCCTTCATGACAATAATTCTGAATCAAACATTTTACCAGATCCTCTAATTTATGCTTGTTTTCCTTGTCATCTGACACAATTTTAGCAATTGATCATTAATATACTTTTCTATTTTCAAAACGCTCTTCTTTGCAAAGCCATCTCTAGACTGCCAAGTGTTGCATACTTTTGGCGCCTCTGAATATCGATATTGCAATGAATATTGTACACAATATGAGTCTTTTGTGAAGACAGTGACATTTGTTCCAATAAAGACTGCAAAAATTGATGTTGGATAAAATACTCTTGAGCTAGTTAGTGATATATCATTTTTGGAAATTAGAACTTCAAATCATGACGCCCTCTTTCTGTAAATCGAAGGTGAAGTGATTCTAATTTCTATTTTTTTTTTTTTTTTAATTTTTGTTTTAAATATATCAAATTAGCGCAGTTGAAGTCATGAGCAAGTGTTTGATAGTGATACACATCCTGCAATATGAACATCTTCTGCTTTTTCGTTTATGTTAAGAAAGAAATCTCGGACATAATTCGCCGCCATTGAGAACTATAATTCGGAACAATCACATGGCACAATATGGCGGCTCTAGGAGACACAGTTACAAACATCGGCCTTTTCTGTTGAAATGTATATAGTGCACCAAACCGGTGTGTGTGTGTGTGTGTGTGTGTGTGTGTGTGTGTTGCGAATAATCAAATCCTTAAAATTGATGTATACTCCTACAACCACGTCTGAGGTTATTTCTCGACTTGACTAATTTGCCTGAGCGGTGTACCAATCAACAAACCTAGCATCATATTGATAGACGTTATATTGCCACAAATGTAACAAGATGTTTGGGAATTGAGTAGCTTCATGATATACTCGTCAAAATAGCATGTCTCTTGTGACGGGAAAATGAAAGGGCCATTTTGACTAAAATTCAGTTTTGCCAAAATTTGCATTATCACTAATCTTACTACTGTGGTCTTCACCAAGCGGAAATCCGATTAGGTTGTGGCTCTATACAGTGATAATAGAGAATATACATCGCTAAAAGCAATCATTTTCAAAGAAAAATTCATGCAGTCTGTGTGAAATGGAATTGTTTTGCTTTCAACTGATTCAGTCATTTACGGCCAAACCATGTTAACAATTAATATAGTTTATGTCTGTTATCACTTGCATAACGCAATGACCTACATATCTTCTATAAATACCTCCCAGAGAAACTCTGACGCTGTTTCTTGTGACGTAATTATATATCAGCTGGATCGAAACAAGGTCCTACCATCTTCACCTTTATACTTTAATTGCTACCAGTAAGCATAAAGCTCCAACAACTGATGTCTAGACCCAAGACCACGTGTAAGAGGCAAATGTTGAACTTACGGCGTCTACTTTCTTCATAACTAACGTCGTTAATCAGTACAGAAGTGCTGATATATCTATGCGTACAAAGGTGATCGATTTACAGCCAGCTAAGGTAAAAACAAATAAGTAAAAATATATCGGAGGATAGGAGTGATTTTTTTCCTGTTTGTAATTGCAGGTACTTTACGTATTTCAATTGTTAGATTATTATCTGCTTCTTAATAAAATTAATGGTGGACATCTTCAGTGAGAGGAGCATTTTTATTCCATTATCAGATCTCGGTACTTTTACGCCAGAGGCCAAACACTGTGCCATTGCCGAATGCAGAGTCTTTATTATGACGACAACGAAGAGCAGGATAGTAACGATGGTGATGATGATGACGATACAGACCAATACATTAACAAAGGTAACAATAAAAACACAGAAAACAGAGATGATGGTTGTTATTTTCCTTGGAGTGTAAGAGAATAAGTATACATTTCAAGGTGAAATTTAATATTGGCTTTCAATTTTTGGTAGCAATTATCATGTGCCCTTACATGAATCAGGGAGATGGAAGAGACCAAGTAGCACCTCACAAGATCAAAAACTTTGTAATTATTGCAACGTGCTGGAAGATGAGTATCACTTTGCTTTATAATGCCTTGGTCATTTGAAGTTCAGAAAGAACCATTTAAACTCTTATTTTTGGGAGATGTCCGAGTATATTGAAATTTATTAAATTACTCATTTCTACTAAAACTACTGAAGTTAGAAATCTGGGAAATTATCTTAATGAGCACTAATTGAACTTAATAATATGATGAATAGTACATAAAGTTACATTCTCCTGTTCGTTAAGACATCTATTACTATGTCATAATTCACATATATGTTTATATACTAAAGAAAAGTATGTTGAATATTGTTTATATATTGATGACACATTTTGTGTCTTCTCCCGACGGAACGCATGTGATTGAACAAAAATATTCTGGAGTATTTTACCTGTCACAAATTAACGTGTTGTATTCTTACCTCGTATGATACACCATGCAAACATAAATGCCAGTATCGATGTTTATGTGCGTATATGCCAATCACACTATCTCAGTGTATATGTACGTATGTGCATATACGTATGTGGGTCTATGTAATCATGCGTATGAGTATATGCATATACATATATAATTTACACGTGCAGATATGCATGTATGGGTGTGTCTGGGAATGTGGGTATGCATACGAGAGTATATATGTTTAGTATCTGTTGAATGTTTGTAAATTCGGTAGGTTTGTTTATCATTATGTATTAAATGTGTCACCATCAATGTCCTTAACAAATGTATATGTATATACTTGATGATGGCCTATCGGCTAAATGCAATAAAGTTCTTCATTAATTCCTAAAATTTTACAATCAAATGGCACACGTATCAAACCATTCTTCATAACAGTTGCATATCGACCCCAGTCATGCCTGGCTTATTGGCAGTAACGTGCAGTGATTTGGCAATCTCGTTAAATAGGCACAAGTAACCTGGCATATTGGAATGGGAACCTGGGTTTGCATCCTGCATAATATAAACAGGAAAAGGGCAGTAAGTAGGAACAGTTTCTATCGCATTCTTTCAGTTTTCTTTGCGAAACTCACTCTTCCTCGTAATTGTTTTCTACATGGAGTATTCTCATTCACTAATTAGTGAAATGTTTTCCAACAATAAATATCTGAATCAACCAATTTCTCGTATAATCTTGATGTAGATATCAGTCATGCGTAAGGCAATAGCGAACATGCTAATAGTAACTATTGTTTCAGGACTAATAGTAAGGTTAATATTAAGATTGGTTGGTTCTTAACGAAACTCTCAACGCAAGGACACAGATGGGGGAGGGAGACTGGCATATGCTGGTATCGAACTCGCGATTTAGATTTCGAGACTGAGGCTAACCAAATGGAAGTCAAAAGTACCTCTTTGCAATACATAAGGCATCTATTGGTTTCTGTTTCATCTTGTGTATCATAATTGCTAATTGCCATCAGGATGGATCTCTCAACAAGCTTACGAGGCCATCCGCGATGATTCTGTGATTAGAATGCTAGTCTCGCGAACAGACCGTTGTGGTATCGAATCCCATCATCATATCGGCCAGTGTCTGCTACAGTGTTGTGTCATTTCCTTGATTGCCTCGGCACGATATAGCCTTCCGGTTGTTGTTCCCTAAAACGGCAAGCCAAACCACAAAAATGTACAGTCTATGTAAATTTTAAATTGATAACAGACCACATGACTAAATATATATGGGTAACTTTAAGAGGACAGACCCACAGTGATATATATATATATATATATATATATATATATATATATATATATATATATATATATATATATATATATATATATTGCTTTAAAAGGCATCCTTTTG
This sequence comes from Megalonaias nervosa, assembly GCA_016617855.1. NCBI lineage: Eukaryota > Metazoa > Mollusca > Bivalvia > Unionida > Unionidae > Megalonaias > Megalonaias nervosa. Next base: position 25,755 of record JAECUM010021669.1, on the reverse strand, counting down.
CTTTAACAAACACTTCTGCCGATGAAATCTGAGACGAAATGGGTAATATTATATAAAATGTTATGTCAAACTTCAGTATAGCTTTGCTGTCTATTTGATGCTTGTCATTAATCAAAAGTTTCGAGCATTATATTCCTAAGCGAATTCAAAAGAGATTCTGACAGAACACACAATGTGCATCCCAGTATTGTTTGTACAGTATTAATGTGGTACTTTGGATTGACCGAGCAAGCTGAATTGATATTCATTGTATATGCAGGCTGATAACGGCTTGGTATATTTTAATTGAACTGTCATAATCAAATCGACAAATTGTCATTTGTTAGAGAAACAATCTTTTGTCATGTGTTAAACAATCAGTTCTAACGTGCTATGCTTTTTTTTAAAGTTAACAAATCTCGCTAGATTATATTAAAGGGGTCATGCATGTAATACCAGTAATAAAGACCTACGTTAACCTCAGTTTGGTTTACAAACTTTTATTTAAGCTACACTATTTACCTTTGAAATCAAAGCTTTTTAGTAGATCCTTTGATTAGAATCTGTTTGTAAGACTCTTTCCAAACTGTCTGAAAAACGTGTTGATCATCATTGTTTCAGTTATCTTAGTAAACCCTTTCACAAAATCGGGTTTCTGAGCTTTGTCTAATCTAGCAGATGAATGGATAAACTCTCTGGATAAAGACGATATTATTCGAGAAGTATATACTGACTATATTAAAAACGTGTTTGATCTTGGGGACCACACTATTTTACTTATAAATACATATTTGCTCAAATGCTACTATTCGACTATGTCTTGATTTTTAATCATATCTCGATATTTGTAAACAAATTAATTCAGTCTTCATTTAAATCATGCTCGATATTTGTAGACAAATTGATTTAGTTAATAATGGCAATTGTAACAAACGAATTACTAATAGCGTCCCACAGGGGCTTGATTTAGGTCCTGTTTTATTTCTAATTTATATAAATGACCTTCCATTCCATGCTATTTAGTTTAACACAGGCGTATTTACTGATGACACAGCTATTCATACATCTGAAAAATCAACAGTATATATTGATATTAATCTGCAGAAGGACCTAGTCTTATGTTTCGGAATGGAATAAATATAATCAAACAATAATCAACCCACAAATAACCACTTTCATGAAAATTGGTACTCAACAAAGGTAGACTGCTATGCCGAACTTACAATTATCTACTGAATGCATTCTACTAATTATTATTTCTTTTCAAAATCTTCTTTCTATTTATATATGAAAATCTACATGTGGTTAGCCTTCTTGATAAGGTTTGTTTAATAATCTAATCTAGTATTTCTCTGTTTATATCCTGATATATTCCATATCATATTTAAAAACTTTTCTTTGAATTCCACATTCAACTTCTTACTGACTGCGGGTGCATTATTTTTGGTAACTCATCAAAATCGTCCAATGAACGAAAAAGAAAAGATAAACGAGCAGTAAGATTCATATGAAAAGAAGACTTCACACAACCCCTTCTAACGAAATTGGATTTGCTTTCTGTTCGCGGTAGAATAAGATACCAAAAGTCTATCTTAATATACAACAAAACCGTTATAAACCTTATGCATGCGTAAATGTATAGCCTCCAGCAGTATGCACGCTCTTTTGGCTCCTTCACAGAATGCCATATCTCTATAACTAATTTTAAAAAACATCTTGCTAAATATTCGTTCTTTTTTCTGATACTGCTGTGGAATATAATTCTTCCTCTGTCAGACATTCAACTTCTTTGTATTCATTTTAAGAGTTCTAGAACATCGTGTACGAGGGACGGTAATCTGTGCTGAAATCAACACCTCGCCCCTGTTCATACAATTTTAATGCTAACTTTTCCACTAATTTCCCATATTTCTTGCTGTTTTGTGTCGTGTGTTTGAACATTACGTGCCTAGCTCGGTATGTATACCGTGTTCTTGTGAGTATAGTGGAGTTTGATGGGTCTACAAAGTATTATGATACATTAATGCATTTTGCAAGCACGTTATTGTGCTCTTTGAATTACTTTTGCTGTATATATCTATCGATGTTTACGCTGAGGCCTACGTGATAAACTGGCTTATTGCCAAAGGTATTTTCTCTATAAATAAACAAATATTGTCTAGCTCTCATGCACCACCACTCTCACCCATACATCTATATTTTCATCCCCCAAAGGGATTAAACTTAGAAGTAGTGACTATAGGTGCACAAGAACAGGCCCTATGAGAAAACGGAATGTAAAACAAAGCTATATGCACAAGCTTACTGTCACCAACATTTAATTTGAGAGGACAGGAAGCATCCGTGTTATGCAGGCATGCTGAGCAAATGAGTTAGGTCATTCACTCTATTTTTATGATGCAATTTGTTTTATTGGTGTAGCATAACGGCTAATTGCGTTACTTATAAATTTGATATGTCATAAATGTGTCATGTTCAATTTCATTTTGTTTGTGTAATTGATTAAATTGGTATATTTTACATATGGGGACTCATGTTCTGTTCTATATCTCTGCTCAGATCTCTGTTATTCCATTTAACAGTTTCATATTTTATTTTATTACTTACTCGATCCGAACAATAACACCGTGGTCGATCATCTCCGAGATAACGATAACCAAACAACAGTGCGACATAACAAATGGGACACTCTAGCACATGTTGCTGTGATAAGTACATTTATTCCATTGTAATACTCAGAATCATCGTAAGAGATTCATGAGAAAAGTTATTTCCTTTGAATTTTACGTTTTAGTCCGCTAAACATTTTCTCAGTGTGTTCCTGGCTCTCTCTATTTGATGCCTTAGCCGGGTGTCTACATCCCACTCAAAGTTTTTCTTTCTATTACATTAATATCACAGCTAGTAAATTATAGCTTCAATGTAAATTCTTCTTATTTTATCAACAATCTCTCTAGTGTCAATATTTTACAAAAGGTCAGCTTTATTATGCGCTTACTCATTCCATTTTGTTACAGTTATTAGAAGACAACTTATATAGCAATTAACATTCACATGACATATTTGTCTACTATTAGGTACAGACCAAGTGATTTTTTTTGGGGGGGGGTGGGTGCTTTGAGACTTTCTTTCGAGCTGCGATATCTTCTTTCTTTTATATCAGTTCATTTATTTGTAATAATGTAATGGGTGTAACACGGTGTTATCTTGCTCTAAATCAGCAAGATATTTTTCAGCTATGTGAAAAAAGAACCCCAACCCCCGAACCCAGAAAATTAAATTGTGTTTTACTAGGGTACGTATAGCGGCATGTTCGGAAACACCGCGGTACAAACTTTTCCGTGTTACCCAGCTTTAACCAGTAATGATGTGATTGCTTACATGTATGTATACAATGCTTACACATGATGATCGAATATGTAGCCAGATCTCGCAAGGCAGGTTTTGTTACTCATCCGTGGAGTTTTCTTCAGTACATTCTACTCAGTTATTTTTGTCCAGGGGTAAAGCTACACTTGTTGGTGATTTTCCAGGGAAATCGTGCCCTATAATAGTTTATCCCTCTACTTAAGTATCAATTTACCCCTGGAAATTATACTTTAGTAATTTTTCATCACAGGATATACTAGATTCTGTTTTCATCCTGAGAAACGTGCTCCATGAGAAATTCTACCCTCGTGTCAATTATACCCCTTCCCACCAGCCCTAAATATATTCTTTAAAATGTATCAACCAATTGTCATGGAGACGAAAGGTAAATGCATGTATCGAATGTTGTAGAAGAAGCAAGTCAATATTGCGATACTTTGGTATAACTATATCTCAATAAAATATTATTTATTTTTACGTCATAACATTCTGTTACGATGGGGAGTCCATAGTTTAGATTTCATATATGGAAAAATGGCTATCGACTAGCTGATTCCACCTGCGAAAAACAGCTCTAATTCAGCCCACCCCAAACTCTAGACCGCACATCCAGATAAAAATGACAGAGACTGGAAGGAAGGTTACATTATGAGATTGTATTCAGGGGGAATGGAGCAGGAATGTGCCTTCAGAGCGGGGAAAATGGTGTGGAAACTGGCTATCTGATACAGGAATAGAGCTGGTAAAACATACATCAAGAACAGGGCGACACATACAATTCATATACTGGTCAGGATTGTATAGATCCCGATGATAAATCGTCTCATTATATTGTAGTAAATACATCTGGTTCTGCAACTGCTTAAGTAAGCTGTCTTGAGGTACTGTCTGTGTAATCTGCCCCATAGTAACCAAACAATCGGCTTGCATTTCGTAATGCTCGCGAGATGCGGAATGCAATCGCTATGAGGATTGTTCCAAAGAAAAATTGGCATTCGAAAAGTATGTTGCTGCACGGATCTGATATCAGATAACAAAAGTCAGCTTGCTGACCTCTAAGGTGTTCTTGTTTTCATTTGCTAATATACTTGAAAGCGTGCGTTTCTGTTTGATATGTGACGACATAGGAAGCAAATCGGAGATAAAGATCATTGTGTAATAACAGTTGTAAGTTTTTTAACGGCATGTGTGTTTAGTGAAATCTAAAAGCTAGTAGATAGGGATCTGGTGCATCTATGTTCAGTGAAAGCTAAAAGCCAGTAAATAGGACTGGTGCAATGTGTGTTTAGTGAAAGCTAAAAGCCAGCAAGTAGGGGTCTGGTGCAATGTCTGTTCAGTGAAATCTAAAAGCCAGTAAATAGGGGTCTGGTGCAATGTGTTTTCAGTGAAATCTAAAAGCCAGTAAATAAGGGTCTAGTGCAGTGTGTGTTCAGTGAAATATAAACACCGGTAAATAGAGGTCTGGTGCATCGTATTTGTTGTGGGCATTTCATAATTTAAGATCGATTTTTTTTCATGGTTGCTGTTGGATATTTGTCGAATACTTGCAATAACGAATTTGCAAAGTTAGTCAATGTATATGCAAAAGCGTCCTCTACATTTTCTGTTTTAAATCCCCCCTCCTCACACACACACACACACACACACACACACACACACACACACACAACTATAGGCGTTCTAAATATCCTTTCTTTTTCTGGACAAAATATTAATTAGAAAACTGGCATTATTACATTTTTACACTATTACATTAGTACACTGTTTTCCTGTAGTACGAAAATGAGTTTTAGAACTCGTTTTTAACAACTACATTGGTAATATTTTTGTTTTATTAATGGTCTCAAATTTGATAGGCGTACCGAATAATGAGAACTGATTTTCTCACAATACCGTGGGAATGGGAAAGAGGAATTTGATCACGGCCTTGAAACTCTACTATACATCTAATATGTGAATTTGACATAACAAAATCTTGCAACGTGATACTAGCTGCATTCAACCTAAACGTCCCTCAGCCTCTGTGCCACAATAATTTCAGTAAGTACATTTGCGAATTTTAACAGGATATTTCTTATATTTCCTTCTTTAACAAAACTACATAAAACTCCAAGAAATATTAGACAAGATTACGCCCAAAGATGTACAAAGAACAGCTGTTATTTCTTCTCAGTTCCATATTACATTTTAAGCACTGCAGGATGTAACGAAGAAATTATCAAACGGCCATTTTAGTTATCATTTTTACATTCACATCCAACATTATCATACTGTATTTTTACAAAATTCTAGAATAATATTAAATTATTCAAAAACGATCAGTAAATATTAGCACCTTGTGATTCAACAATATAGTCTGTATCAGGAGCTCTAGAAATAAAAGAGTTTAGTTTTTGGACTGAGGTCACGACTTTGCACGATTCTGACATTATTTGGAAACCTATCAGAGGGAGAGACTTAGGTAACAAAAGAAGCATACAGTTTGAAAGAAGCCATTCGTCTGTTATCATTCATGAACTTTGAGATAAGCTGGGTGCATATGGAAATCAGTGGTTCAGGTGATGTAATAAAGCCTATTGATATCAAATAAATACAAACCACGCTCTTGTGATTCATAGGTAACAAATAAATACAGCATTACCTTTCCCTGTTGTAGATCGCAATCCAAGGCAGAAGATCAGAGTGAGTACAACACATGGCATAATATTTTCTATCAAGATTTTGAAATTGTTGTACATAAAATTCCTGTCTAAAATAGATATGTATTTACACTCCATCCCCACCCTAACCCGTGTCTCCTTGCACCGAAATCTTCTGTAAATGTGAAAATAGCGACTTTAATTCACTTCATTAGTTAATTCTCCGAACATAAATGGCCATCCTGCTACATAACGCAATAATATGCGAGAAAGGACTTCGGACAACATTGCATAGGTACATATCTGTGATGTGTTTTTGTGAAAGCATGTGAAATATGGAATTTATCGCAATAATTTAATCGTCTAATAATTAGATATACCAAGGTCGATTGTGTCTGAGACGGTTGATACTGATATTTAGAGTACATTAGATAGTATGTAAAATGGATATGGTGACTATGTGAAGTACGTCACCTTACAGGAACAAGTCTTACTCAAACGTTTGAATCTGATCCGTTTTAAAGTTTATCACATGATTAACAAAGTTGTCCACCCTTTTTTTTATTTTTCTCTATATTTTCCGATAGAACATTAAAATATTTAAGAGACAACAGTTACAGTAGTATCACGACGATGATGATTATCATCATGGTTTTGATACAGTTGTAGTTATCGTCCTTATCATCATGATGACATAGTTGTAATCTTCATCATCATCATCATGTATAACTTACAACATGATGAATTTGGCTTGACTATGCTGTTCATATTGTCAGCTATTGTAACGCAAGGCTTGAATTTGAGTCAACTTTCTATAGTTGTTGAATTTTTTTTTTTTTTTTTTCAATTTTTTTTCTTTTTGTTCAATTGTTTCAACGTTTTGACACCACCTCGACAAAATTTTCAAAGTTGTCGTTTCTGAATTCGTCGACCAAAATCAGGAATACCTCTCAGGAAGGTCTCTTCTTTTCTTAGAGTTCAAACATCGCCGTTGCATCAGTGTGCATGTGTGTGTATCTATGTGTCATTAGTTCACTGTGTAAATGGTTGCTAATTACAATAAATGAGTCATTCCCATGACATACAACAAAGAGTCAACATAGGCATAGATCAAATATAATGAAAACTGTTACTGTAATCCTACAACAAGGCTGAATTAGAGAAACATTAAACGATTGGGACATATCAAGAATACAGACAGACACATAAACATATACGTTCTCTTTGCAAAGCTTAAATACAAGCATTAAGTATTGCATAGAGTTGTTAACATATAATACAATTAAAAAAGATATTGGAGTTGTCTGGTGATTTAATTTCCAAAATGTCGGTTTCTCGTGCGATTTTTGGATGTGAAATCATTTTGTAAATATGGCATCATTCGAGACTGGTACTGGATATTATACCAAGAGAAAGTTATTTTATTACGTAAGTTTGGTTGACACCCTGGGGAATTACATAATGTACCATTGAAGGTAGTGGAATACGGGTTCTTTTCTATGACGTCACACGCTCTAAACGTCCGAGTGGTTATATACAATATTTGTATAGAGCGAATGGTTTTCTCGTCTTAGCTTCGGGGGTAAATAAAAACAGGGTTTGAATGACCGGTTTCATTTTGGGCAGTTGGTTTTTCAACTTAAAATATTGTATGTGTTCCAGCTAGAAGAAATATGTAAAAAGAAACCATAAAACTAACTAACACAACAAAAAGTAGACACATGGACACGCGGATTCATTGTAATGTTTGTTACCCAGAACAAACTATAACTACAAAAAGGAGACACGAGGGGTTATTGTGATATATGTCACCCAGTGACTTTAAAGCTAGCCCTTTACACGTATTAATTAGTCGAGATCTGTATTAATTAGTCAAAATCTGTATTAATTAGTCGAGATCTGTATTCATTTTTGGCGATTTGATAGCCCAACTGGTTGTTTAGAACAGATATAACCAGAGAGATACAAAGTCTGTATGTATTCAGCACGAATGTCCAGCTTAAACAGCAAAAACTGTCAATCGGTAAATTCTGTAAAATCCTTGCATAAGTGTTTGGTTACAGTATAACTATATTAATCACAATAATAAGCAATTAATAATGATACAGATTGATCAATATGATACTTAAAACTCATCTTCTTTCTCTATTTCAATAAACCGAACAAAACAATATATCGATTATTTTTCTTGTGATGGACATCGATAGTCGTTTTAAAAACTCAACGTCCCGAGAGAAATAATTTCCACCATGGCATTTGTACTCAATTTACTGCAGAGAATTGCATGTAATCATTAGATTTATCATCGTGAAATTCGCATGCCTGTGCTTAATACGAAAATACAGTCTATATCAACAATTGCTTTCGCTTTATTCTTTAAAAAGACATACGTGCCTTTGTTCACGTATTGCTAATACTTAAAAAACTACGACCCATATATAGGGCGGGACATGGTGTTGTCACTGCAGATTAAATTCAACGTTTCCGCCAAAACAGGGTCGTGAAGGGCTATCAACAAAGTCACACTGCAGGCAAAATGCAGGACGAGCGCATTATTTTAAGAATACGACGCCATTTACAAACTAATCGCTCTTTCATTACTATGAAACGCTTGTGAAAACTATAGTTTGAATTTGTTGCATTTAAAAAAAAAATAATTCAGGGACATATATTGTAAGAAATAATGCCTTTAGTACATATATGAGATTATTAAAAACAGCAACAACCAAATCTTATCATTACAATTCATTTTTTACTTGATTTTGTTCTGATTAAATTACGCTGTTGCTAAGATTTACTGGTAGACCATATCCTTAAGAATAAATCAGCCTAGTAGGAAAAAAATATATATGTGATACTAGTAGATTTTGGGAGGTAACAATTTAATATTTCTCGAGGAATCTAAGTCTTCTTACCTGATAGATATCGTTCCAACTGTCAGCGAGAAATTAAGGAGATATAGATCTGGCCAATTATATTCTATGGCCAAGATGTAATGACTTCTGTCATTTTCTCAACAGAATTAAAACTCTACCAAAAGAGCAGTTAAACTATAAAAGAAAACCAACTAATTGCACAAGCTCCTAATTCATTAAAATAAAATACAGAAATGCCACATCAAAATGCATCATGGAAACCCAATCATCAGCAGACGAAAGCTGAATAAGAATAACATCCTAAAAGTGAATATTGCTTATTGTACTTGGCGCAGTTAGATTTGTAGCGATGTGGTCAAATGTCAAATAAAATTCTGTCGATGAGATCCAGGAGGAGTTGATGTGAGCATGCATATATATATATATATATATATATATATATATATATATATATATATATATATACCTTATATATATATATATATATATATATATATAATATTAGCTTTCACGAAGTGTCAAATTTATTTCAATGCTTAAATAATTTTTTATTTGATGTTTTCAGTTATATTGTTGTATTCAAATTTGGTACGACGCACACCCAGGTCTCTAACACCAATACTGGTGTTTGTCAACAAGATACATGCTTCTCACAGAATGATTCTCGATTAATTTTGTATTCGCTAGATTAATACTATAATTCATATCACTTTGGCAATCTTATTCCTGCTTGTCTTTTAGAGTCTGGCAGGTCTTCCAGTCTATTTATAAAAGTCAATCTGGCTGCCATTAAAACTTCTCAGGTGCGCGTTGTAAGGTTAAGGGGACTAAAATATGCGTCGTACAGACACAAAAATAATTTTTCATCCATAAATTCGAAGGTTCAGTTATTAATACACAGTAAACTTATAGCCTTGTTAATCTTGCCGGATATTTGCTTGGAAAACGTTACATGATGTTTCAAAGTATTTTCACCTTTGTCGCCTTGGGTTTGATGTGTCTGATCACTGTTGCAATATCTATTGCGGACAAGTTTCTGTTGATTATTCTACCAACGGTGAAGTACGTTATATTTGTCGTTGTTTAACCACAAATGTCAAGTTGATGACCACACCTTATGAAAAGAGGACACGCACCAGTTGACAGTTCTGCAAAACAAATCTGTTTCATCAGTAAAATATCGGGAATGACTCTGCAGTAAGTCTGATACATAGATAGATACATACATAGATGCATACATACATACATACATACATACATACATACATACGTACGTACGTACGTACGTACGTACGTACGTACGTACGTACGTACATACATACATACATACATACATACATACATACATACATACATACATACATACATACATATACGCCAAAAGGAAGATGCAGTGTAAACTGTTTATATTGTATAATTAAGAATGTTTCATCCATGTGGATTTTGAGCAGTGCGGAATACATGCATCATTTGCATACCCGATTCTATAGTACCCAGGATATGGCCCTTCCATCTGGAGTAAATCTCCAGCGATTTTCTAATAGTTGCTATAGTTTGGATTATGTCCACACAAATATGCCTCAAAACACCGTTTCTATATTTTAAAGCAGTTAAAGGCGCATGCGGTTTTCAAAGAATAAATGTACATCTGAAATATACAATAACATTAAAGACATAGCTGTAAAATATGGGATAATAATGTTTATGCTGACCTATATTCCACTTTTTTTCTGGGCAAATGCTAATATGCAGTTTAAAAAAAAAAAAAAACACTTAAAAAGTTATAGATTAAGAGTTAAGAATTGCTTCTCAAATTATGCAACCAAATTTTAATTATGTACAATTTAAGAGTATTGCTTTTCTCAGCAGATTATTTTGTTTTGTCACTGTTTTATAAATGCGTTATGGCATGTGAAGACTGTTTAGATAACAGCGTCATCCGTCAGGGATGGTTAACATGAGATGAAAAATACACCTGCCATGCAATTAGTTATGCTGGCGCCAAGTTAACACAATCTTCAGTCTGGAAACTTTGCTATATCTAAGCAGGCTGTAATGATGCAAAATTTAATAGGTGTTACGTATATGTAATTAAATTGTTTGCATGTTAGTTTTAAAATTCTTCTTTATTTTGTTTTTTGTTTCATTACATTTTATTGTAATGATTATTTACACGGGATTCGATATTTGTTCAAGTAAGTTCTGTTTATTTAAAACGTAAAACCTATTACAGAAGCATTAATTTTAGCTCACTCTGGTACACAGTTTTTGTAAACATCGAATGATAACGATTAGCTATTTCCAAGGTCATTTCGGCCCGCGTGTTAACTGGATTGTAACAGCCTTTCTATTTTATGTATTTTCAGAGTGAGAGTTTGGTTCTTAGATAGGGTTATTCTAGCTACGTGACAAATGGCATTTTATTTTATTGCGATGTTCAAATTAGTAAATTACGTAGCCTATCACGTGGAGTACTACGTGATCTAAAATCAAGGCTTTAAACAGCTATTTTCTACTAGATCGGGTCAGAGTCGTTCTTAACACCTTGAGGAAACAAGGTGTTTCTAATTGTTGTTGTCAGTTTGATTTTCGTTTGTTTTTGGAATTTAATAATTTATTCTCTAGGAAACTAAACAAGAGTACTTTTTTATAAAAAGTTCTGGGAGAAAGAAATTCAGTGGAAATTTATTCTGGAGTTATACGGAAACATAAACTGTGATTCAATCGAGGATCTGTTACCACCAGTACAACGGTCTCATCTGACGTCATCGCCTCCATATTAGAATTTCATCGAGATTCGATTTCGGATTTTATTAGAACTGTTTAGTGATATGACTTGTATTTTTCAATCTTAGGATTAAATTTTGGATTATATTCACAAACCGTAAGTCCTATTTCCAATTTTTACATTGTTTTCTAGGGAAATAAATTATTTTGTTAAAATTTACAAAGCTTGTTGGCTTCACTCTTTTCTCTTGTCATTTTTGTACGAGCCTACACGTAACATAGGATAAAGCGCAAGGTTAGTCTCAGTTGCATACAATGTATATTCTTCAATGTAAGTCTGTAATTATTGATGAATTTATTAATTTTAAATTCATACTTCAATTTTCCTTGTGTTCAGAAATAATAGTACATGTTTTATTATTCATGTTACAAGGCTGCCATACAATATTTCGTTTAATGAATAGGTTTGGATTTAGTTGTTTGTATGTAAAAGAAATCATGTATCAAGATTTGATGCATTTCGTATGACGCAAACTGTGTGAAAATGTAAATTATCTGACCTAATGATTTGTATCATTTATGCTAAGAATTGATTTTTCTATGTCCGAAAACCGTATGTCAAGGAATCGCTGATCAGCGTAGTAACGTAGTTAGGACAAATAGTGAAGTCCATTAATTCGAGTGTAATTAAGTTGTGAATTCGTTCCAAATAAATCGATGGTGTAGAACGTGTGCCGGCTGATAGGCCAGCTGGTAAATACATAGCCCAATGTGACAATTATAGCGTCAGAGAGGGAGAATTATGTAATGGTACTCAGTTAAGAATGTGGTAGCCGCTAACATGGCATCGATTTATGATATTATGTTGTTTGTGCATTAGGCGAATTATATTAGCTAGTTCTGTTGAATTGTGATAGACTATAGCTGACGAAAAGGAGTGGGGATATTTGTTGATCTCAGGAGAAGTAAATCCTGAACATGTATTTAGGTTGGATAAAATATTTTTATATGAAGGAATAATCTTAAACACCTGACTGCAAAGCGAAAAGAGAGCACAGACCGCAACCAAGAATTTGATGACCCGATGAGAGAAGGAAAAGAGGTACGGAAACACCGACCGATAACCAAGTGTGACTTAAAAAGGACCGGAAGCACCAGGTGATGCTGTCATGCAAGGCAATTTGAGTTTAATCTGTCACCCGATCATACGATGAAATTTGTTCTCTCATTAACAGAACAACCAAAAGAATTTTGCATGACTTTGTTACTCAGAGAAAGCGAATCATTCACATGCCATTTTTGTTTATGTAATTGATTCAATTGTCGTTTTTTACATACGGGTGTCGTTTTATTCTATTATGTATCTCTGCGCAGTTCCCTGGTATTCCATCCCTTAAGTTCATATTTTATTTTAATGTTTACTCTGTCCGGGTAATAATACATTGGTCGATCATCTCTTAGACAACGATAACCAAAAACCTTAAGGAGTGGGAAAGATCTCTCGTATCGTACACCATCCCACCGCACAAGCATTCTCACCAATCAAATGACATTGATCTTGATATTCCTTGACTGCATGTTGGTCTACATTTTGTGATACAAAACGACAATTAAAAGCACCTCTCTTGTAGCAAATATATTACTTTAATGGATTCGGCTTGTTTAGTCGGAAACGAAATATGAATATTGCTTAATTCTGTTTGAAAAAGACACTTTCACGTTCAAAGCTGTTGATCAAATGTTTAACGTGCAATTACTGAATATACATGCAAAAGACAACTTGAATCGTAGAAAAATGTCAGTGATCCATATCTCTATCAAAGAAGACGTCATATATTAGTTTGACTAGAACATTGTGAACTAAAGCTTGTTATTTTATACATTTTTACACTTTGAAAGAAAAATAATAATAAATAAATAAATAAATAAACAGTGTTAGGTCTCGGTTCAATCCACTTGTTGCCTTTGGTTTGGTTATCGTTATCTAGGAGATGATCGACCACGGTGGTATTACCCGGATAGATTAATTAATAAAGTAAATTATGAAATTAATGGATGGAATAACAGAGATCTGAGCAGAGATATGGAATATAACAATACGAGCCCCTTTATGTAAAATATAACAATTTAATTAATTACATTGAAAAAAATGAATTGAATATGACATTGAACGATATACTTTCTCTTAGAAAAATAATAAAAAAAATTATGCGAAATGCAATTAGCCGTTCTGTTATACCGATAAAAAAAAATTTCATCACAGAATCGAGAGAATGATCGAACTCAAATTGCCTGCATGTCAACATAACCTGGTTGTTTCCGGTCCTTTCCAGTCACTGTTGGTGATACAGCGTTGTCGTATTTCTTTTCCTTCTCTCTCTACCCCTACCCCCTTCTCTCTCTCTCCAACCTCTTCGGGTCAACAACCGTAACTTGGTTGTAGTCTGTACTCCTTCCTACTTTGTAGCAGATGTATGGAGCTTTTCTAGCCCTTCAATTAAATATAATACGCATCATAAATATTGGTTAGATTTTTCTTCTGCCTGGATCGAACAATATTCCCACTCTTTTTACGGCAGGCATCGTCTTATCATAATTCAACAGAATTAAGCTAATGTGGTCAGTTCCCAAACTGATACGCAGACAATCTATTATCATCAACATTAATGTCTCTTCCCTTATCTGCTAGCTTATTCCTAATCATAATCATGACATGACTAGACCTCTTAAATAAACTACTACATCCCACTGTGGGCTGTAAATTTCTAGCTGAAAGATGTCTTGTGATAAACTCCGATTTTCCTCGGTTAAGAGAATTGACAATTTAATTGCACAAATGAATTAATGGACCTCACGTCTTGTCTTAACTACATTGCTTGTTATTTAGCGATTCATTGACATAGATATAGTAAAATCGACTCTTAGCATACATGATAAGACAGATAAATCAATTCTCACAATTCGTATCAGATTAATGCATGAAATTCCCAAAATACGTGATTTCTATTACATACAAACCACTAAATCCGAACACATTCATATCAATGAAATATTATATGACATTCTTATACTACATGAATCGTATACATTTAAGACAATGAATGCACGATTAACTTCTGAATTTCTGAAAACTGAAGCATGAATTTAAAGTTAACAAATTTAACAAATAATTACAAACTTACAATAGATGAGCATATTGTATGCGATTGAGACAATACTTTGTATCCTTTCGAAACTCGCTCTTTCTATGTAGCTGAATTTCTTCCTGGTTCCGTGTCTCTCAAATCCTTTCAGACACGCACCCCACCCCACCCCCATCCCGTTTCCTCGGACGATTAATTTAACCAGAAACAATACTTGTTAATTTCCTCGGAGTTCCTCAGACTTCTTTTCCGGCTGAAAAACTTGGGCTGCCGAATTTCGTCAGGGGAAATTGCTTGAAACATCGAATTTCGATTTTGAACTTGCACAATACAACTAGCCATTGCAGAGAGTGCACATTAAATGAATACAAGACAATGCTAGCCGTTGCAGCGGGTTCACTTTATTTGAATACTATGTAAAACTAGCTTTGTAGTGAGTTCACGTCAATATACAAGATAAACTAGACGTTTCAGCCTGTTCACTTCATTTGGACACAAGATAAATCTGGCCATTGTGAGTTCACGTTATTTAAATACAGTATAACAAGCCGAGGTGCAAGTTAACTTAGCTGAATACAAGATAAAACTTAATTTGCAGCGATTTGATATGATTTAATTATGATTGTAAGGTTTTATCATTACCCCATAGGTTAGCATGATACGAAATACACATGACTGGATCAGCTTAGCTTAATCCTTCTAATTATTACATTTAGCGTTACTTTTGGCAGGTAGTGATTAGCTGTTCTTGTACAACAAGACAGATCCGATCTATTCGAGCCAGTACTTAACTTCCCACACTAATTTTAACACGTCCACTGAGTAGATATAGAAGACATCTAGTTTCATCAATATTTATCAAAATCCGAACACGGACAAGAAATTGATATATATTCCAGTCAAATCAAGTCGACAGACTCTCTTCATTCTAACAGTATGATAAAAGCATTTTTCTCGCATTTTGCTACTTATTTGGGCTGGTGGTAAGTATTGGCGACTCTC
The DNA here is from genome assembly GCA_016617855.1 of Megalonaias nervosa. Taxonomy (NCBI): domain Eukaryota; kingdom Metazoa; phylum Mollusca; class Bivalvia; order Unionida; family Unionidae; genus Megalonaias; species Megalonaias nervosa. The sequence continues at coordinate 10,020 of JAECUM010021669.1, read as the reverse complement.
ACAAAAGAGTACCAGGTGCAAATCCCGCTTCATGCTTATATTTGTTTCTTGCATTTCATTGTGTGTTTTTTTCTAATGTTTTTTTTCTCCCTCAAATTAAGGAAAAAAGTGATGTTACTATGGACATTTTCTTTTGGAATATATACATAACACAGCATAAACGGTACACATCTGACATGATAGCGGGAGATAACTACTTCAATGTGTTATACATATTGTCTAGCCATTTCTTTTCAGCATAAGATAAAAAGAAAATTTGTTGCGTGTGTTTCAACTGGTGGGTGAAACATTCGGGTACTTTTCACTCGTGGCCACGGCACACGTGAGAATACTGATTTTTCACCATTCACTCGTTACAAGTAAAATGCCTCTCGATACGAAATTTTCTTCAAAAATCCTATGCTATACTGATTTCTTTACAACTCCTATACTATACCGATTTCTTTACAAATCCTATACTATAACGATTTCTTTACAAATCCTATACTATACCGATTCGCTCATGCTTTCAAGATCTTAAAAGAAATGAACTTCACAATAATTTTATTAGGTCTTTTGAGAAATGATCTGCAATGTATTGCTCCATTTTATAGAGGTCTGTGTAAATTCAAAGTGAGCAGTAATTTCCTAAGAGACGTTCTGTTTAGATACCATCAACTTAACGAGTTTCTGCGTAACTTGGGCTTTTAGATGCTGACAGCTCGTTAGTCATCGCCATAATTTGATAAATAGACCATACCTATCGGGCAGGCAAATAAAACGCCCAAATTCCACTGTTCCGAATAATGTCCTAACACTATTAAGTTGGGATGGCGTCCATAAAATAATGAAGCTTGTAAAATGGGCTGTGTGGATCAATAGCAACAGAACTGTGACACGATTAAACATACATCCGATTTAATTAATCATAATTCTTTTGTACATAATCAGATTCATACCTAACAGTATGCGCGTTGTATGAAAATAAATGAAAATAGTCACCAACAATATAAATGAATATGACTTAAAGTAATGATAACAGTAGTATTAATCAGCCTGCCATGAACTTTAAATTTAGTAGGAGCTGGAATGCCACTGTCGATTTTGAATATTAACGGCAAAATTGGACTTCAAAACTCAGTTAGTAATAATAATAATAATAATAGACTTTATTTATTCTCGATGGCCTTTTAAGCTGCAGGTCATCTCGCTAAGGGTCAAAAAATATTGTGATAGACAGGATTTACACTGTGTACAATAAAATACATGAAATGCATAGGATGAGTTTTATCAAAGAGTAGAGGTACCACAAAACGGCAAGATGGTAAAAAGACAACTATATAATTATATACTGGATTCCAAAGAATGTTTACCTTTATTTGGCACTACATAGCCACTGGGGCCCCGAGTGGCCGAGTGGTCTAAAGCGCTCTCCGTTACGGATCACTGCCATCTCACCTCTGTCTGCGTGGGTTCGAGTCTAAAATTCGGCGAATGTGGATATGTGAGAAAGCTTGCCAGTAGCTTCTCGTGGGTCGGTGGTTCTTTCCGGGGATTTCCTGGTTTCTTCCTCCACCATTAATAATGGCCGCCATGTATAGCCTATCGTGTGCTGAAAAATGGCCTTAAGCCCCACAACAACAACAATAACTACTACTACCTAGCCACTTTGTGCTGAGGTGCCGTAAAGCACTAGTGCAGATGCCCAAATCATAATTCAGTATCATTAGGTATGGTATTCCATATTAAAATACCACGGTGTGTCAAACTCCTGTTAAAAACATGTCAGTTTTATGGGCTGGGGTACTTAACTGATATTGACGTGCAAAATTTGGGTGAAAAACCCCGTTATTTCATGCCATTCAGGACTACTGGTAGATCACTTGTTGCATAATGAAGCCAACAATGCCAGAAATCGAATAATGCTGACACAAAGAGACATTACATAGTTTAGTGATTATATAATAAGGCTTGCTGATAACTGCAGAATTGCTGAAATTTCGGTATCTGCATCATAGATACTGCTCCAAAGTCGTGGGAAATTATGAATTCAGTTGATTCGCCTTCGTTGTATAATACTGAGCCGTATTCGAATATTGCTATGAAATGACTTCAGTTTAGTTTCCTTGTAAAACTGCATAAAAAGCATCTCATTTACAGAAACATTCAATCTAAAAAGCTACTATTTCCACGCAGAGAGGCACACATACATTCACAGAGAAAGAAGAATATCAAATTACTGAAATTATTCTACTGCACACGTCATATAAATATATTGACTCATCGTATGCATATAAAAGTAATGACTATATTCTTAATCTGTGGCATCTTATTAACTGAAACTGTAAAGCTTAAAACACTACTAGTTACAGAGAGAGAGAGAGAGAGAGAGAGAGAGAGAAGAAAATCAAAGTACTGAAAGTACTGTATTACATACATGTTATATAAGTGGCAGAAAAAATAAACTCATCGAATGTAAAAGTAAGAATTGTATGCTTTATCAGTGGTAGAATTAGTATTTTGCCTAAAGAAATACAGTGTGCGGAGACAATATTCCAGTTATTGGTGTTCTTTTTCCGTCCTGAGTATGATACAAAAGAAAGACTTCTGGAAAAAGATTTTATTTTTACTCACTGAAACATCGTATTTCAACAACAAGTATTAAATTTCAATAAATTCAACTGCTCTAATAGTACGTAAGGTGGCAGACTATAAACTAGAATACAGAGCTTTCTCGAGAGGTGCTGTCACATCAACATCTAATAATCTATACATGTCACTATATTGGCATCATTGCAGGAGCATATTATCATCATCAACGATAATACCATGTCGCTGTAAACGAGTGAATGCATGGCAAACCCAGGTGAAAGCTTTTTGTTGAGAAGTACTGAATTATTTGCTACATCTGCATGAGTACACATGTGAATCCTCATGCACACGCTTCCACATCATGCTCAGCGATTTAGCAATAGCTGTTCACGCTAATGTCTCATTTGTTGACCGTATTGACTATACACTTTAGGCAAAGCTTGCTTTGAAATTGACTCAAGATGCATGAAATTTATGAGCATCACTGGACAACAGTGTTACATATAAAGTTTTTTATTGCTCTTGTGAGATCATGCTAGCTCATTTCTAGCGACAACTGCATATATAATGACATAAAAATGGTATAACAACTTGAAATATATTCAAATAAAGAAATGGGGCAAACAATGAGTTGCTAACTCCATGACTATTGTACGAGCCACAAAAAATATAATATTGAATCCGACCCATTCTAAGACGTGAAATCAAACAGCAGTACTCATATATGGTCAGCAATGTTTCGTTTTGCTTTGCTGTTACTTATAACATTGTAATTTCCAAACACAGAAAACTAAGATAACAGATTAAAGATTGGAGCAAAGTCTGTGTTCGGACAAACAAGGCCAACATTCTTTAATTTTCATTTCTAACAGCATAGAACATCCAGGATAACCCATGTATTGACCGTTTTGTCATTTACAGCTAATTGACTGACATACCGCCTGTTTAAAACCTCTTTTGAAATGATATATTTCACATTGTCTTGATATGACAGAACCTAGTAAAGAATAAATCCTTTACATGTATTGTCTCATTTTTTTCTCAAAGTCATACTCCAATGCGATGCCAACAGCTCGAACATTCACCTTGACACCATGTTATTATTTACAAATTTATAACCATTGCAATGATGAAGCATACTTTGTATTTACCAGCACATTAAAATTAATGTTTTCTTCAAACCATGTAAATTGTTAGCACCAAAGTATTTTCCAAACGTCACTGCAATTGTTGAGCCAATGTGCTGTTGTTGCATTCTATTATAGTACTTGGGAAATTCCTTCATATTTTTCTCTGATTGTTCCGAGAATATTGCTTGGCAGTGATAAATGTCTTCTGCATTACACAGAAAGCAACAGTAAAACCCAAATCAGAAAATAAGATGTTCCACACTGTTGACTTTTGCGTCGGTGTGATTCTGCAGGATCCGGAATAGTCATATTTTCTACATATTCTAGTAACGGTATACAAATGCAATTATTTCAAGACAATACAACATACCCAGTGCCGATGTTGATCCATACTGTACAAGCTGGTGCATAAGACAAAATACCGGTAGTATTAATTCATCTGAATTTAGAAATAATGTAATGAAGGAATTATTAAAGGAACTTGATTAATAGTGTAATACGTGGAATTTCAATTATTTTATTTTGTCTCATCTTTTTGAAGAAAAAAAAAAGGACATTTAAAGCGTTAACAAAAATATGGAAGATATTACAATTCCATTTAAGAAATCAATTTAAAATTATTTTCAGGTCAATAGTTCAAACTGGAAATGTATTAAGAATACAGATCCTTAGAACTTCAAATTTTTCATACGAAATCGTCCACTGATTACCCTCTGTTACTATGTATCCCTATATGATGCCAAAACAGTTTTATGGATTCTCTCACTTGCTTTTGCACACTTTCTTTAAGTTATGACGAATTTTAATACGATTCTTATCAAAACTAAAATGTGTGTTCTACACTTATTTGGCATTTGACCTCAGTAAATTACCCTTAATGTGCTACAATAAGAGTGACATCCACTCCCTTCTTTATCTTACCCTTGTAGGATTTGCTCAAACATGGATACCACTTTATAAAAACTTGCCAACAAGAGTGTTTTGTCACACCCATGGTTGGTTGATAAATAGTTACAGTGTTCTCCAAATGGCCATAAAATATATTTCGAATCAATGCCAGATATACGTGTGATTTTTTCATTAACAATTTTGCTCTCAGTAACTTGATCTCATTGTTAATTAGATATACTTGTCAGAACCTTTAAGTTTATCGCTTTAATATTACTTTGTGTCCTCTGACTAAAGTATGCCCCTTCCAAGACAAGATCTGAGGTGGCATCCACCAGTACTATAATCAAGACACCATTAGGAATAAAATGAGGTTATATTTATGCTTATACTCCAAAATGTCATCTAAAGGAAAACTGAAACCTTGTAGCCCTTGGCAGGCTTACTACGATGAATTGACCGTTCATATCGATCATAAACAAGATGCATTCAGGGCAGTACAGTTTATACATTTGTATAAATTCGTACATGATCATCTAGAACATGGATTGTCCGGGGGGGGGGGGGCGGCTCCGGGCGGCCGAGTGATCTAAAGCTCTCGCCTTTACCGATCACTGCAATCTCACCTCTGTCCACGTGCGTTTGAGTCTCAGGCTCGGCCAAAGTGAGTATGTGAGAAAGCTGCCAATAGCTTCACGTGGCGTGGGTCGGTGGTTCTTACCGTGGTTTTCCCCGGGTTTTTTCCCCACCAGTTATGCTGGCCGTCTTCTATAGTCTATCTTGCGTTGAAAAATGGCGTTAAACCCAACACAACAACAATAACGGATGGCCGATGCCTTACACTGCTACAAAGAAACTATGGAGAAAACAAGATATAAGGGAGTAAAGGTCGGCCATGTCTACGTCTAGTCTTTTTCACACACACACACACACACACACACACACACACACACACACACACACACACACACACACACACACACGTGCGCGCGCGCGCACGCACGCACACACGCGCGTGCGTTCAGGTAAGAATGATCTCTTTGTGCGTGGTAATATTAGTCCATTCTTAGTCCGCAATGTGTGTCCTTAGCATTGTGGAATGTTAATGATGATCCCTTTTGGGATTTCTCAACTTAATTTTGACCTTTTTGTGCCCTCAATATACCTTGAAATAATTTACTGGCTGGAGGGGAGCGTGCAGATAAAAATGTATCATTTTAATGATTTCAGTTATTTACAAACAAGCCGAATTTGCATTGCTGGATCATAAATCATGATAGCCACCATGTTGTTTGTGCTAATTGTTCCCGCGACTCAAGTTTTAGTACTAGAAAGTAATGCATCGAACATTTTATTGAGAATTAATTAAAAGCTGATCGTGGTCATGAAATGGCGTTTTGATCAATGAAATAAGCCTTCAATGAAATATTCATTTTCAATTTTAATTGTATCACTTTTGCTGTAAAGACAAGAATATTTTCTTCTAATTACTCACGAGCACAAACATATATTAAATTTTAGCCCCTTTTCTTCTACTCGTGGACAATATTTATCTGAATAAATTTAAACACAGACAGGCTTATATATGTCAAAAGTAACTGGCCAATCATTCCTTATTGTTTCTCTAGTTTTCTGTTAGACGTCAGTTGTGGTTTGAATATGGCACCGTGTTAGAGATACGTATATGCTCGCTTATAAAACGAGTCCAACTGCAAAGTGCACAGACCCAGATCTGCCAGCGCATAATGTGCCGGCAGATGCTAGTATGGGCAGTTTGTTAGGAGTAATCAGTAGAACAAACAACAAAGAACCGGATTTTCAGGCGCATCATGCGACTGCAGATCAGGATCTTTGTTGCTTGCAGATTGACTTGTCTTATAAGCGAGTTCGGAAATAAACTCGCAATTTAACATCCTATCCTCAAAGGTCTGTCTTGTTTTCTTACAAAGTGCTTGAAAATTACTTTTTCATCCCCCAAACAGGGATGCCATTTTTGAGTACCTCTGTCACAATTGATGAGTATGGAAACGATATAATGCATGAGATGAAATTAATTTTGTAATGTATATTTCCAATAGGATCGATTAGTTAAAGAAAACGTTTGTAGTAGCGTTGGTTCCAAAATTCAATATCAGATGAAACTATGTTTTAGAACTGAACAATCTCTTTGCCTTAGTTCCTCCAAACCAGACGAGTGGCTTTTGTCTATTTTAAAAAGAAAAACAAATTCTGTGAAAAGTAAATCTGGGGTGTATAGTCTGATTCTTACCGAATACAGAGCATTCGTCTTTAGTCAGTTTTGCTGTCCAGTCTAGGTACGGAATATTATCTAGTGCTAGACAAACTCAATAAGTTAATTACCCTCAAGAAGATTTATTTATTTATTAATTTATTAAGCCGTAGATCATTTATGAATCACAACAAATCACACCGGCCCTCCAGGAGATCAGCTTATACCTGAGCAAAAATAGCAAAAAAAGGTCAGCGTGAAAAGAACACGTTAGTATTATGGAGTGCCTCACATTGTGTATTCTACGTGTTGATTAATTTCTGTTCTCAATATACAAGAGTATTACAAACGTACTTAGCATCACTTTTTTCAACTACAGCATCCAAATGTTGTATTCCAGTCATAAGTTATAATTAATAATTCTCTCTCTCTCTCTCTCTCTCTCTTAATTTTTAATTTTGTTAAGATAATTTCACATTATATTCTGTCGTGGTCAGTGTTGCTCGTAACCATTTAGTTTTACATATGGGCTAGATTCGCAATTGCTGAGTGCGAGAGATGGGATCAGCTCTGTTTGGGGAATGAATTGAATTTTAATTAGAGTCCCTTCGATAATGGTCCGACAGATATGTCAAAGTAGGGTTAACAATGGCAAGTCTGAGACAAAGCAGAGCAAAACTTTTGGAAAATCGAGGGCCATTTGAAACAGGTGTCATAAAATGATGTTTTCCAGATTAGTTATTAACAAAAGCGGACTAGAGAGATTTATTTTGACTTCGATGGGAGTATGAACTTTTTTGGCTGTTAGAGAAAGTAATCCTGATTGGATAAGCTGAACGGGAGGGGTGTTTCCCAGACAAAATTCAAGGTCTTGATATTAGTCAGTTCGAGTGTTTCTGCCACAAAGGGAAACTGGGTCCGAGATCGGTAAAAGGTACTCTTCGTTAAATAAATCGTCCAGGGGACAGGTGGCCTGGAAATTTGAGAGACCTGAAACCAGAGAAGAGAAAGAGGGAATTCTTTGATGATAAGCCAACGAGGGCTTAGGAAGGCAAAAAGATATTCTCCCAATTGCTTTCAGTATGTTTTTTGATGCAAGTCTGTAATTATTTCTTAAATTGATTCATTTTAAATTAATACTTCAATTTTTCCTTGAGTTTAGAAAATAATCGTGCATTAGTGGTCTGGAATGTTATATGATTCGTGTATCGTAAGAATATCATACAACATTTCGCTGGTATGAATGAGTTTGGATTTAATAGTTCTTTATGTAACATAAGTCATGTATCATAGGAATTTCATGCATTTCTTCTGATACGAATTGTGAGAAGTAAATTATATATCTTAATGACTTGTATCATGTATGCTGAGAATGGATTTTTCTATGTCTGATTCAATGAATCGCTAATTAGCAAAGTAACTTAGGACAAGGAGTGGGGTCCATTAATTCAGTTGTGTGCTTAACAATATTTAATATTAATGATCTTGTTCAGACGAGGGATCTCTTGATGCTGTAGATAATAATAATAATAATAATAATAATAATAATAATAATAATAATAATAATAATAATAACAATAATAATAATAATAAATCCCTTCAAGTCCAGCTTAGATAAGCTATAGTTTACCGATTTGTTGAAAGTTAGTGACTGTAGTCGACAAAACACTCCAATTCTCTTGACATGAAAGTTCGTTTCAAATCTTACATCAGTATTTTCTATCTTTACTGAATGACGAAAACCATTTTACCCGTGCTTTGAAAAAGTTACATAGAATTGTTAAATAGTCAAGAGTTTATATCCCTGATCTTTATGTTCCCTAGTTTCCACAGTATAAGTCGACATCCACGCATTCATTACCTACAACAGGTGCCCATTAACCCCACATCTGTGCGACTAATTGATAGCAACCTGCAATGGCATGGTAATAAATTTTGCTGTGAGGGCAAGTAAAGCCTGGGAAATCGAAAGACGAACTTCTCGTTGACTCATCGTAACAATTAATCAGATGCACAATAAATACAATCCTCTAAATCCGATTATGTCGATGTTTCCATTAGTGCTATTGAACTCTTAATAATCCTTGCCCTCACACATTAGCGGGACATTTTGTCGTACCGCATGTCTGTCTGTCTGTCCGCAAACCCAGCTCCTCCTAGGCTGATGGGTGGAAATTCATGCAGACTTAAAGACCTAATAATGTTTCCTTACCATAAATATTTTCAGCATTTGTTTTCTGTTTTCTGATTTCATGGTGATTGTTTTATGTAATCATATCATTATAAATGTTTGTCTAATGTTGTAAAGCGCGTAGAGTTTCTAAAGATTATGCGCTATACAAAGTCCTCATTATTATTGTTATTATTATTATTATTATTATTATTATTATTATTATTATTATTATTATTATTATTTGTTGTTGTTGTTGTTGTTGTTGTTGTTGTTGTTGTTATGTTGCTACTGGAGTAACCATTTGCAAGAGGGGTGTCATGCACACACTCCTAGTGTGCTGACCTTGTGAGGATATCAGGAGTCAGATGTAGAACATAACTGAATACAAATTAAGATTTTCTGACTAGAATTCATGAATGCAGTTAAAGCAGAAAGTTGCATTATATATGTGTTACTGCAACTGGATCGCTGTCTGTGGGTGGGAGTGAGTACGGTGGTGGGGTTGGCGTGGGGTGGTGACGATATGAAGACGGTTTAGATGGGGGGGGGTCATAAGACATTAAACGCATGGAAATTTGTGATAGCGAGCTATTCTATTTGCTGTAAATATGGTTTTGTTTGTTTGGTTTATTTGCATAGTTTTCTCAACATAATTGTTATACAGTAGTTATTATTATTATTATTATTATTATTATTATTATTATTATTATTATTATTATTATTATTGTTATTGTTGTTGTTGTTGTTGTTGTTGTCATTATTTTTATATGATTACTTAGCAACATGCGTTAATTTGTCTTTAGTAATTAATATCATTGTTACCCTCATCAAACACTACTTTCAACATGTTTGACAATGATTACAAATTACGAATGTGCCCCTGGTTTAAAGACTTTTTGATTAGAAATAACGACTACAAATGCAAACTTCTCAGACCAGACGTGCCGTCGCATAATTTGCCGGTAGGTCCGGGTCTATCCATCTTGTTAGGAGTACTTAGTAGACCAAACAAAATAGACCCTGATCTG
>JAECUM010021668.1:0-41422 GCA_016617855.1 Megalonaias nervosa | reverse complement strand
GTTATACTTTACAAATAATTCACACATGTTACATTAGTATTTGCGTTGTAGTTGACATATAATTCACACGTTACATTTTTATTTGCGTTATAGTTTACATATATTTGCGTTATAGTTTACATATAATTCACACATGTTACATTAGTATTTGCGTTATAGTTTACATATAATTCACACATGTTACATTAGTATTTGCGTTATAGTTTACAAATAATTCACACATGTTACATTAGTATTTGCGTTGTAGTTGACATATAATTCACACGTTACATTTTTATTTGCGTTATAGTTTACATATATTTGCGTTATAGTTTACATATAATTCACACATGTTACATTAGTATTTGCGTTATAGTTTACATATAATTCACACGTTACATTAATATTTGCGTTATAGTTTACATATAACTGACACGTTACATTAGTATTTGCGTTATAGTTTACATATAATTGACACGTGTTACATTAGTATTTGCGTTATAGTTTACATATAATTGACACATGTTACATTAGTATTTGCGTTATAGTTTACATATAATTCACACGTTACATTAGTATATGCGTTATAGTTTACATATAATTCACACATGTTACATTAGTATTTGCGTTATAGTTTACGTATAATTCACACATGTTACATTAGTATTTGCGTTATAGTTGACATATAATTCACACATGTTACATTAGCATTTGCGTTATAGTTTACATATAATTCACACATGTTACGTTAGTATTTGCGTTATAGTTTACATATAATTCACATGTTACATTAGTATTTGCGTTATATTTAACATATAATTCACACACGTTACATTAGTATTTGTGTTATAGTTTACATATAACTGACACGTGTTACATTAGTATTTGCGTTATAGTTTACATATAATTGACACATGTTACATTAGCATTTGCGTTATAGTTTACATATAACTGACACATGTTACATTAGTATTTGCGTTATAGTTTACATATAATTCACAAATGTTACCTTAGTATTTGCGTTATAGTTTACATATAATTCACACATGTTACATTAGTATTTGCGTTATACTTTACAAATACTTCACACATGTTACATTAGCATTTGCGTTAGAGTTTACATATAATTCACACATGTTACATTAGTGTTTGCGTTATAGTTTACATAAATAATTCACACATATAATTGACACGTTACATTAGTATTTGCGTTATAGTTTACATATAATTCACAAATGTTACATTAGTATTTGCGTTATAGTTTACATATAATTCAAACATATTACATTAGTATTTGCGTTATACTTTACAAATAATTCACACATGTTACATTAGCATTTGCGTTAGAGTTTACATATAATTCACGCATGTTACATTAGTGTTTGCGTTATAGTTTACAAATAATTCACACATGTTACATTAGTATTTGCGTTATAGTTTACATATAATTCACACATGTTACATTAGTATTTGCGTTATAGTTTACATATAATTGACACGTTACATTAGTATTTGCGTTATAGTTTACATATAATTCACAAATGTTACATTAGTATTTGCGTTATAGTTTACATATAACTGACACGTGTTACATTAGTATTTGCGTTATAGTTTACATATAACGGACACATGTTACATTAGTATTTGCGTTATAGTTTACATATAATTCACAAATGTTACCTTAGTATTTGCGTTATAGTTTACATATAATTCACACATGTTACATTAATATTTGCCTTATGGTTTACATGTAATTCACACGTTACATTATTATTTGCTTTGGCAGTTTGTTGTCTTGGTATGGTGTAAATGTCGGCATAGATTTTGGCTGCCAGAATTCTGGATAGGTTTTACGACTGTCAGTATCAAAGTTGCATAGACATCAACATTATTTACAGAAATCAACCAACATCCACATTGTATGAAGAACATTATTTACAGCAATCAACCAACATCCACACTGCATGAAGAACATTATTTACAGAAATCAACCAACATCCACATTGTATGAAGAACATTATTTACAGAAATCAACCAACATCCACATTTTATTTGTAGCAGTTAACATATTTGACCCAAGGGAACAGACAACAATTGTAGACATCATGACCCTGTAAAAAATAGTGGAAGAAGTTTTTATATCAAATATTCTTTTCAATTACATGAACATCCTTCAGCTGCTGCGGTAAGCTGCCCCTATTCTAGATGCGGTAAGCTGTCCATATTCTAGATACGGTAAGCTGCCCCTATTCTAGATGAGGTAAGCTGCCCCTATTCTAGACCAGTTTAACTAGTATAATCTCGAGTCAATCCCAAGAACAGGTGAGTAGTTTGATGTTAAGACGGAATTTACCTTGCTAATATTTAAACAGTCAACAAAAATCCCATTAAGTTTTTATTCAGCCTTATCATATTACCGCAGTTTGGTGTATGTGATATCCTTATATGTGACAGGAGAATTAATTTTTCTGCGGAAGCAATGCAATACATTTGCATGGTGTTATCGGAACCATAGGAATTTGCGTCAAATTTTGTTCATCATTGTTCAGAGGCGTGTGAGCGAACGCGTAAAAGGTAAGCAGAACGAATTTCTCAATTTATGGTAATTGATTTCCAGTCCACTTCTTAGAGAAGAAAAGTAGAAACAGCTAATAAAGATAATAGCAATAAAGAAGAAAGAAGAAGAATTAACCATTCTAGTAGAATCCAGTGAGTTTGAAAAGACCCCAGTCGAGTTGGTGCCTTCTCGTCTCCATCCGGTGGCAGGCGTGCAACGGAAGATGAGAAAGTGTGGACACTGACAGGTTTAGTCTTTTATCCCCAGATGCGGAGTCCGATGCCTTGTGGATTTACATACCGAGAATTTTCTCCAGTTATGAGACAATTTCGGGACGCTGAGAAATGCCGATCTTCTGTTGCAACCATGATAAGGGTATATCATAGAAGCTGTTATAAGAAATGGAGGCAGACAGCAGAGGGGTTGATCAGATCCCTCTTCTACCCTGATGTTACTGGTTTAAAGTGACAGTTGCAGCCTCATTCATCCACTTGACTGCTTAAGCCTCTTGGCATGGATTCGGGAACATCTCAGGTAGTGATCTCCTTGGAGACCAGGTCTCGCGTGCCAGTCACGACGTTGAAAGACCACCTAAGTTACTATAGTTTTCCACCTCGATCTTTGCTAGACATCCTCCTTTAACTTTTTAAATGAGAAGACCGTCTCCAGCTGCCTTACCTAGGTCCATCTAGGCTGTAGCCAAGTCAGCTAGGCGCTTGCTGTCGCTGTCGATGGTGCTGTCGGTTGGCGCCCTACATTCTTCTTGGGTCTTGCTGGATCACAGTAAGGATCTATTTATGGCGGCCCCGGCGGACTAGGAATTCTAATTCAGCGGATTACTCCCTACGGTGCCCTCTCAAGATCCGAGAGATATGCAGCACCGATCATTGGCTGAAGTTGCAGGTCTGGCTAAATCGGCTATGAAATACCTTCATCTTGAGAAGTCCATACGAGGCCCATACATATCAAGCCAAAAAACTTTTATCAGGGGTCTCAGCGGAACCGCCAGACTCACTTTAAATCATCCACACATCCCTTATTCACTAAACGGGGTAGCGGTATGGGCCACGGCAAAACCCTATGTAGGGAATCGCTCCATCTCCTAGCCAAGTCCCCTCTTACCTACATTCTGACAAGTGCTAGACAGTGCCGCATTAGAGACGAGATCGGACTTAAACGAAGGATGCATGGGTCCTCTCCACAATGAAAGGTTTACCAGCTTCGCTTCCCATACCCTTCTCTATTAAGGAACCCAAGTTGTTTTCACCATACAAATCTAGAACCTGTAGAGAAAAGAGGCATACAACGATTTAAGGAATGAGGCCGTAAAGAACCTGTTAAACACTCAGGAACGTGGTACTATTTCGTGGGCTTCCGGGTTTCACAATAGGACGAAAATGTTGCCTTTTCATTGATATTTCCACATTTAACTAGTTTATTCGCTAAGAGCATTTCAAGGTGAATACGTCAGACACAGCCAGAAACGCCGTAGGTCGAATGACTGGGTAGTCTCCACAAACATTCTGAATACATAGCTACACATCTCCATTTTTCTGGCCCACAGGAAGTTCATTCAGTTCAGTCTGGACAAAGTTTATTAATTTTTCAGGCTCTTCCCTTCGGCCTTGCTTCTTCGTACAGTCTGTATCATGGTGATGGGTCACAGAGCCTCACGTAAGATCCTTGAGGGTGCTCATCATCCAGTATTTCAATGACTGGTTTATCCACAAGATTCTAATACATCCTGCTCAGAGACCTGTCACTCTTTTGGAAGGCAGTTACTCGTTTTGGTTTAACCCTCAATCTACATAAGCCAGACATGATTCCTTTTCGGAATTTCACGTACATGGAGATACATTTCCTGACAAATTAAGGGACGATTCGCGTTTCTTCCGACAGGATCACACGTGTACTGTTTCTCACAACGCTGCTGTTCGAAAACATTTATTTGGCTGCTCGCCTCTAGCGATCTCGTGGGGATTTTAAATGTGGCAGCAGATCTAGTTCCCCTAGGAAGACCTCGCATGAGTCTTCTCCAGTTTCTACTGCTAGCAAATTGGAGACCTCGCAGGGTCCCAATTTAGCTCGGATTCATTTGGGATCCAGATTTTGCTACAACCACAATTGATGGATAACTGAGGACATTTTTTTTAATTTTTTTATTATTTTTTTTATTTTTTTTTTGTCGGAGTTAAAGTACACGTCCCAGAACCTCACTGTTGCCTGCATATCTACGCCTCAAATGCGGACTTGGGTTCTCAGACTTAATGTCTTCTTGGTTTGTGATTCAGACAGGATTCGTCCCTGCATATCAATAATCTAGAACTGCGTCCTGTTTTTCGAGCACAGGGGTGCATCAATCGTACAAGACACAACTATGTTATAGTCGTCACGAACAACACATCGGTAGTGGCATATCTCAGATGCCAAGGAGGCACTCATTCCCCGTATCTCATGTCCTTCCATGGACAGCTTCAGAATGGATCGCTCTGAGATTCCGCCACATCCAGGAAAGAGGAATATTCTGTTGGATAGCCTGTCAATACAGGATATGCAGTCCTCACAGATTAGTCTCGACACCAACCGGTAGCAGAGAATCTCCTTCTGCAGTCAGAGAGGCCATTGGTAGATGTGCTTTCAACAAGGGTCAATAACAAAAAGCCACTTTATTTCCTCCAGTGCAAGACTAGTGTGCATTGGCAGTGGACACCCCCACTTTAAAGTGGGAGCGACTATGCACCTATGACGTTTTTGGCTATTGCTACATCTTGGGTCTTCATTTACCATTCCTCTTTGAACAATACCATGACAACAGCTTTTTCTTCATTCTACCGCCTTTATCGGTGTACCAGATAGAAGACACTATGCATTAGGCCTGAGTGTGTCAGCCCAACAAGTTCCAAGCAAATCATCTTCCAGTCTGCAGTATTCTCCTACTGGAAATACAAGTTCGGTCTGACAACTGTTCTGGAGCCATCAGCCTCCATCTGCGATGGTTAAATCAGCAGTGTAATAAAAGGTAGGTAATTTATTATTTCAATTCAAGTCTAGATTTTCTTTCTTTTTGGGGTGGTAGTGATGGCTATATTTTATTATGTAATATGTGTGCACTATTACTATTGGATTCATTCCTCTCTCCCTCTGATATCCTTTGAATCTTGTCGAATTTAAAGAAGGGTACAATTCCGTATGAACAGAAATGACTAAGGCACTGAACTCGGTTTTGTTCTAGACCACCAATTATGAGCTGAGAAGGGAATTGTCTCTAGGGACTATCACTAGGAAAAGAGACAGCACTGCTGTAATAGCAGATAAATATGACCTAATTAAAATTAGTTATATCTAACAAAAGTATGTTTTATATCCATCGACAGAGTTAACAAACACTCCTTTGACGTATCCCCCTCTTGTGTATGCATCAGTGCAATTATTATGCAGTAGGACTTTTTCAATGAAATGTACTGAAAGGGTTGTGATAGCATCTGCTGCACCATCCCTGTCTAAAGGTATGTGCTTTTTCCATAGAATGAAGGAATCCCAACAAAACGATAACATCAGACGGGTCGATAACTAAGGAATGGTGAGCAATTTGCTCATGTGTTAAATACACCTGCATCCCTTCCACATCCCATCCTTACTCCTTGATAATGACGAATCTATGATAAAAATGTACATAACTCTTCTGAAAATAGTGCAAATACAATGTGTTGTCCATATGCATGTCTTCTGATGCTGTCCATAGTATGTACAAAGTTTCACAGCAATCCAGTTGCAATGTCACAAAAACTCCGGCATACAAATCATTCACCTGTGAGTACAATGGAGCAATAACTCTTACAAAAATCAAGGGAGCACAACAATTTGTCAATATCAGAGCCGGATTAAGGTCTTTGGGCAGTAGCGTCACTACGGGGGGGGTCCTGCCTGTGAAATCAGACGATAACATACGGGGCCCCTTGAGCCTCGGGGCCCCTGGGCACGTTGCCCACTTTGCTGTATGGATAATCCAGCCTTAGTCAATATGTTACTTTTTGTTGACGCTCATTAACAAGCCACAAGACAAAACGGGCAATAACTCTAACAAAATTAGCAGTAGTAAAGTGATTTGTCTGTGATGAGCATATTATTTACGGAAGTTTCATGGCAATCCATCAAAAACTGCAGGACTTGAGCCATAAAGATTCTGTCATATGCTGACAAATAAGGCAATAATTCCAAAACAAATTGCAGGAGTATAGCCATTTGTCAATATGTGCATCTTCATTTGGTGACCATAACATTTACCAGGTTACAATGCAACTGATCAAATACTGCCAGAATAGTTGTGCTAATGATTTCGCTGGACACTGCTTTAAGCAACAAGACAAAATGGCTCTGACCAATAATGTGTGAGAAAAATGATTTGTCTATATGTGCATTTTCAGGTGGTGACCATAATATTTACCAAGTTTCATGGTAATCCATCAAAAACGCCAGGGCTAGTTGCACTAACAAAACTCTGTCATTCACTGCTACAAGAAAATAAAGGTAGTAGCTCTAAATATTTGCAGCTGCAAAGGGATTCCTTGATATGCACATGTTTACGTGATAACCATAATATTTACTAAATGTCATGGTAATCCATCAAAAACGCCAGGGCTAGTTGCACTAACAAAACTCTGTCATTCACTGCTACAAGAAAATAAGGAGAGTAGCTCTAAATATTTGCAGCTGCAAAGGAATTCCTTGATATGCACATATTTATGTGATAACCATAATATTTACCAAATGTCATGGTAATCCATCAAAAACGCCAGGGCTAGTTGCACTAACAAAACTCTGTCATTCACTGCAACAAGAAAATGAGGGCAGTAACTCTGAATATTTGCAGCTGCAAAGGGATTCCTTGATATGCACATTTACGTGATAACCATAATATTTACCAAATGTAATGGTAATAATCAAAAACAGCATTATTTGTGCTAATGAGTGCCAGATGGCTGACATAGAAAAGATGGACAGAGCAAAAAAATGATGGGGCATGGTGCATAAAAAATATCATTTTCTATTTTGAAAAAATGAAAAGAAAACACCATTCAATGTGATTTCTGACTGAAAACTCTAACAGAGAACAGATGTAAAGAAGTCAGAAAGTTGTTATGAATAGTAAGATGTAGGAGCTATTTGACTCAATTTAGGTCAGAGATGTAGGAAAGAATGTAGAATGGAACCATTTGACTCAATTTAGGTCAGAGATGTAGGAAAGAATGTAGAATGGAACCATTTGACTCAATTTAGGCCAGAGACGTGGGAAAGAATCTAGAATGGAGCCATTCGACTCAATTTAGGCCTGATATGTGGGAAAGAATCTATAATGGAGCCATTTGACTCAATTTAGGCCTGATATGTGGGAAAGAATGTAGAATAGAGCCATTTCACTTAATTTTGACCTGATATGCGGGAAAGAATCTAGAATGGAGCCATTTGACTCAGATTAGGCCTTATATACGGGAAAGAATGTTGTTTAGCACAAGATAGGCTATACATGGCGGCCAGTATCAATGGTGGAGGAAGAACCTGGGAAAACCCCGAGAAGAACTGACCCATGGGAAGCTAGCTGCAAGCTTTCTCACATACCCACATTGGCCGAGCCCGAGACTCAAACCCATGCAGACAGAGGTGAGATGGCAGAGTTCCATAATGGTGAGCACTTTAGACCACTCTGCCACTCGAGGCCCCTAGGGAAAGAATGTAGAATAGAGCTATTTGACTCAATTTAGACCTGATATGTGGGAAAGAATGTTGTATGGCGCTATCTGACTCAATTTAGACCCGATAGATGGAAAAGAATGTACGAGAAAACAGTATCAAAGCATTTTCGAACATATACGAACACTCTTATCTCAAATTCTTTCAAGCATATATTTTTTTTAAGATTAGTAATATTATTGACTTGTATCAGAATTTGAGAATCATGTTAGAAATATCTGGTACATGGCCCAGATTTAAAATGACAAGGATATGAAGCTTAATGTACAGCAGTTTTAAATAGTGTAATACTGACTTATAAGGCTACACAAAAAAAAATTTATTGTTTTAAAAAATCCTCAATAGGTACAATAGCATATAAAAAGTTATATATTTGCAAAATTTAGTGTAAAAATGTTGACTGAGGTTATCTTCAACTTCTTTTTTTTTTTAAATCCTCTATTCCTTGGAGGAGAAACCTTGAATTATGATTTTTATGCTTGCATTTTTATAAGCACATGAAAAACATCTGTGCTTATATATATGCTTCAAAAATAAAACAGAAAACTCATAAAGCTTCAAAGACAAAAGTCAAACCTTAAATCAACCATTAGTTTTACCTAAGTCATGTATATGATTCATTTTACAAGTCAAGTGTGAGATACAGCAGCATAACACGTAATTTACAGTAATCATCAATTACTGAGTAGGGTTTCCATTGATTATTTATCAGTGCCAGCACCAGCAGGTTTAGTTCATTTCACCATTACATCCTGATATGAAAGCTTTGATGTGACAAGCAAGGATTAAAATCGTGGCTTTAATTTAGCATAAAATTGGGTATCAGACAGATTTATATAAGCTACTTATATAAAGTATAATAATAAGTAGTGAAAATACTTTATGATTCCTTTGAGCAATTTAGTCGCTATTGAATCTTCTAATCAGAATGTTTTGATTACATTTTTTCAATTAATCACTAAATCATCTCTTGTGCCTGCTGCTATTTAAAATGTCTTCAAAAACACGAAACTCATTTCTGCTACTATCTTTTCAATCCATCAATTTTAAATCCATAAAAATGACAAGTGACCTTCACCTTATGGTTATGCATTCTTAAGCAGGGCAACCATTTTGAATTTCATTCATGAAAATGGACCTGTCATATGATGAAATAATGCACCATATAAAAAATAAAATATTTAATCATCCCTATATGCTTGCCAATAAGTGGAGTTGAACTGCAAACAACACAGACCCTGATCTACCATTGCATAATGCATAGGCACATCAAAGATCTGAGTGTATGCAGTTTGAAGTGGGACTAGACTTATAAGCAAGTATATACAGCAGTCTACACATATTCTGGACTGGATTTATAAGCAGGTATATACAGCAGTCTACACACATTCTGGACTAGAATTATAAGCAAGTATATACAAGCAGTCTATACACATTCTGGACTAGACTTATAAGCAAGTATATACAGCAGTCTATACACATGTTGGAAAGGACTTATGCATAAGTCTATACATGTGTTGAACTAGACTGTTAAGCAAGTATTTACAGATGGATTACCCATACTACAAGCCAATCACAAAAATTAGCCCCCATCTTCGACATAGAATTAGAGCTATTTTGCAGATAGCATTTTTCTTCTTTCGGTCAGTGACATTGACATTTTTCCTTACCCTAAGTGGATTTCATCCTAAGTTTTGGTGAAGGAACATACCTTAGAATGAATGTCATTTTGCAAGAACCATTTTACTTTGAGTCACAATGACTTTGACCTCTGACCCCCAAATCAGTAGGCATCTTCCTTACATAAATGCAAGTCCACCACAATCTTTGGTCAAAACCAATAGGCCTCTTTACCAAGGTGTAAACCCGCACAAACTTTGGTGAAAGTAAATAAAATTAAAATTTTTCATGTAGAAGCCATTTTTAAAAATTATTTATTGACCTTGACCTTTTACTTGTTGACCTCAAAATTAGTTGACTTCTTCTTTACTCCATGTACAAGCCATCCACAAAATTTAGTTAAGCCCTGTAATGTACTGCTAGGGTTATTGTGTGGAAACAATGTTTCTTTCAGTTAAGGGGACCATAGCCTTTGACCTTTTGACCCGAAAATTTATAGAGTTCTTCCCTGCCCCAATTGTGAACCAATGACACTGTTCAGTCTAGGTCTATTATGTAGAACTAATGTTATTGTTTGGAATCAATCTTTCTTCTTTTGGTCACAGTGAATTTGATTTTTTTTAAATCCTGAAATTGGTAGGCTTCTTCCTCAACAACAATAGTAAGCTATTTGCAACCTGTAGCAACAGTATTATTGCCAATGACAATGTCAACAGAAAAGTTATCATTTACTCTTGCCTTATGCCAAGGTTGAATAGAGAAAATTATCAATTACTCTTGCCATATGGCACGGATGAACAGAGCAATAAATGCAAGTCCACAAAAATCATGATGTCAAAGTATGAAGAAACCGAAGAAAAAAATCAGTCATAAAATCTGCATGCTATGGTGGTCAGTTTTTCTCACTATTTCCATATGTACCGAGGATGTTTTAAGTTTGTTCACAAATTGTTTTTAAAAGTACCAGAAAATCTACAAATCTCCTGCAATTCATGAAAGCATGAATGCAAACTGCCCAGTATGAATTCCTGGCCTTTATAAAAATAGTAGATGTTGTAAATATATTTATACATTGCGACTCATTCAAGCAGAATGCATTTTCTCTCCTTTTTGTATCATAATTAATTATGTTGACGATGCATGTGATGTAGAAATAAAGCTAGCAGGACAGTAATAGTGAAAGTCACTATATCCATCATATATATATGAAGCCTTTTTGAATTTGCTTCAAATACAACATCCGATATTGTGCATTAATAAATAAGAACATTTAAAGATCTTTTGCAGTCAAGACTACATTGCACCAAAATATATACATATTCAAAATATTGAGAAAAAAGCATTGTTACACATTGATTCTGAAATTTTATGGGAAGGCAAGTCACTTAGACTGAAGAAAACAATTAGTCAATTGTTCTGACATTACTGGTAGTAACTGAAGATCTCAGATTCTACTCAAGAATGTTGTTTTCTTAACCTACAATGCTGACAAAATTTAGGTAACTGAATGAATTGTTTGCAACTGATATCTATGTCAATTACAGAAGCAACCTGAAGCAGCACCTAGCAACCACGATAGGCTTTTATTAAAGAAATTTTCCACAAATCATATTTTCTAAGTTACATACAGTTTTCTGCAATATTTTAAACAAGTCTCCCGAAGGGACTGATGCTCTACTAATGGCTGAATATAATTTCCAGGAATTCAAGATAAGACCTTTTCTTCCTTTAATCGCAGAGTGTTGAAACCATCCTTGATAACAAGATTTTCAAATCTGCTGCTGTGGTGGACATACTGAATGTCAACTTACTGCATTTTCATTCTCATGGAAACCCCATGTTGATATCACCTTTTATTCAGGAGAAATAGCGCTAACAAGATTTTCAAGATGGTTGCCATGGCAGGCATATTTAATGTCTGAATTGCACCATTAAGACAAACTAGACATCATGAGAAGTTGTTTAGTTAAAAACCCAAGTTCACACAACTGTCCATTCAGAGGACTAGTAATAGCAGTATCTTTAAGATGGCCACTATTGTGGCCATATTGGACACCAGACTGACACCGTTTTCATTTTTTACCAACTATACATCATATGAAGTCTTCTGGTGAAAACCCCATGATAATATTACTTTTCATTCCAGATGATAGCAATAAAAATATTTTATAGATGGCAGCCATATTGGATATCAGATTGGCAACATTCTCATTCTGGACCAAGAAGACATCATGAGAAGTCTTCTAGTGAAAACCCTATGGATCGATAAACAATGAACAACACATTGATAACTGACAAAGGACAACAGACCATCCCATATGCTCTTCTGGTCTATGGCTGGTAGAGCTAACAAAAAGAAAAGAAATGAAAGAGAACTAAAGTACCGAGTTTTTAACCAGTTTCTACATGTAAAAGTCGACTGCCTTCAATATTTATTCTTTCAACAAAAAAAAAGCAGAAGAAATTTTAAAAATTGTGGGATGCAAATAAATAATTTGCCAATGGTCATTTCTTTTGCAATGTTTCTGAGAACAGCACAAAGATTATGCTAATTATATTAACAATTTTGAGTAGTAATTACAGCCATATGTTTTCTCTATCAGAACATGGGTCGCACAGTAGAGGCAGAAGAACAAGAGAAAGTGGTTTGTGGTTCTGTAGAGTTTGATGCCATTTTTCATCACATGATAGGGTATACATTGTGGCCAGTATATTTGGTGGAGGAAGAATCCGAGATGAACCAAAGACCCTACAATAGAACAAAAGGAACAAGACTTGGGTCAAATGTTCCATTGCATTTTAAGTGGAGTTCAAAACCTTGAAATATATAACTCAGGGCTTGGTGGTAAAAGAACCCAATAATCCATGCATAATTTGTATTTTTTATTAAGAGGCAATAACACAAGCGACTCAACAATCAGTTTAACACACTGACACAATGCAACCTCCATCTTTGTAAATAAGCACGGTTTTGATTTTAAAGAATCAGCCATAAAATATGGAGCTTCTGCAGTCTGAAATTATGGCTTATTTCACAAGTGGAAGCTGCTCTTTAATTTATCATGAGAACTGTGGATGAAAAATATAACCACAACAAAGCAGTGTAGATGCCAGGTTTTTTCCACATAATTTTTCACAGAAGTTCCTATGAAAAAAATGACCTTGAAAAAAGTAAAAGAATCATGATACAAATCAGTCAACATTGGGATATTTTGTTCTGGATGCACAAAGTGGAAAAATTCACTTGGGACAAATTTTACAAACTGAATTACGATATTTGCCTGGTTATGATGTCCCCACTAATGTGAACATTGCAGACCTGGATATGCCATCACATAATGCACAATCAGATCATGCTCCAGATTTCATTAAGTATCTAAAATAAATTTCTCAAATTGAGGTTTTTAAAAACAGTTTTCTTATTGCTTGGTGGGTAACGATGATTTTTTTCCAAAGAACATTCAGCAGGCACCACAGATTCAGATACTGTCATAAAATGCTTGACAATGGAGTTTTGCCTTTTCTCTAAGAAAATCTTCAGAATTCTTCAAATCACTGGAATTCCTCTTTTTTTTCAAGAATGAAAAGGTGTCTATATGCTTAATTTTAAAACTAAGAAGTGATTCTGCATCCTTACTAGTGACTGATCTTAAGCTAACAAATGAGACCCCAGGTTGGCCTGATGGTAGGATTCAAAACTGTAATATTTTGTCCCAAATCTGGCATACTAAACAATGCACCACTAGAGCTCCTTAACTAGGACAATGGATTTAAGAAACTATTTTCCATAGAAAGAATATGATACAAGATGGTAAGAGATACCTGGTTTATCATTCATTCTTGAACAATTTTTACATTAAGAAAAAGATAATTTAAATGACAAAATTCACAAAACATTACAGACAAAAAAAATCTGATTCAGAATATCTGACAGAAAGGTTTTCTTAATCTATGTGCATATTACTACTATAGACTACCGACTTTCAGAAAAAGAAATGTTTTATTCATTTAATTACTTTGCTATGTCCAAACAATACCACAATATATTATAAGAGAAGTGAAGCTGATGATTAGGTATTAATGTACAGATCCACCTAAGAAAAACCCACTGAGGATGATTTATGAAAAAAGAATGGTCCAGATACTTCACCTAACCATTCCAATCAACTGTACATGAATATTCTAACAATGTTTCATGCAGCAGATGTAGAAAGGAGAAAACCTGTGTGTAATATATAACAACCATTTTAGTCTTTCAACATCTGTTAACAAAAATGTTTCACTATTTGTTAGGAATTTATAATACAGTGAAACTTCTCAAGACTAAAGTTCCTTGAAACCCAATTTTATTTTTTGGGGCTGTGGTTTTCAGTTTATTCAGGTTCATTATATGAAACTAAGAATGAGATGTGATAAGTTTCCTGTCACATGCAGGCAGATGTTTATATTTTTGCCTAATCATCAACAGCAAGTCAGTTGTAAAATATTTTGATTATGATTTTATTTTCATCTATAGCTTTATGTATGCTACATTTTATTCTGTATGGCTTAGGTAATTTAAAAACTATGGACTCTGAATAAATTTTGATTTTATGGAGTTCAGTTGAGTGTATATTTGACTTTTAGGACCAAACATTTGTTTCAATTTTCTTCAGAGACCAGATCTGGTTAGCTAAGCTCAATTTTATTCAAATTAAAAAGGAAGTTGGAGACCAGAAAAATGATTCCAGTTTACTGAAGTTTTGGTCTTGATATTAATTGTTAAATTTTTTTACTCTTTTACTTATGATACCTCTGCAGGATATTTCACAAAAGAATTGCCATACATGCTCACATACATGTCGACTTCAACTGCACTGTTTACGAGTTATGGAGTTTATTTGGACTAGTGAAATAATATGACTCTGACCCTAATCTGCTGGCACATTTTGCAATGGCAAATCCAGATATATGTTGTTTGAAACTGGATCTGATTGGTATGCATGTATATATGATAATTTTGTAATATCAATGTGTGTGCCTGTGTGTGATTTGGATTTTTAACATAGCTTTAACAATTTTTCAGCCATATTGCAACAATGTCTGCAGTGTGGAAGTTTTATAGTGATATCTAGCACTGGGGCATCATGCTGCAGACATGCTGCATCATGTCCCACCCAGTCACATTATCCTGACAGCAGGCCAAGCAGTCCTAACACTAACCTCTTAATGCTGAGTGCCAAGCGAGACAGCTGCTAGTACCATTTTCATAAAGTCTTAAGTATGACTTAGCCAAGGCTCAAATCCATGACCTCCCGCATCTGAGGTGGATGCTCTAAATACTTAGGCCACCAGAGCAGTCAAGGGCAAAACATGAATATATTTCCATAGATTACGTATAGCATGCTTCTAATTTTCCTGAGATGCCTAACAGGTAACTTATCCACAAGAAACGACAACAAAATTCCTCCATGTACAATGGCAAAACAACTTCTGTAGTTTCTAACAAGATTTTCCCATTTAAATTGAGTCTAGACATGAATAGTTCACAAATCAATATCTTGGTGAGACATAAAAGAATCTGACCATAGGTTTAGCTACTGCAGTCAACAGAAAAACTTTGGTAAAAAGAGAATTATGAAAGAAGAAACCAACAAATGAGTAAACATTAAAATTGATATATGGATACTTATGTAAATTAATAAAAAAAAAGGACTCTACAAATCTTTATACTGATTGTCATACACAATTCAGTGCCGTGGTATCTGAGCTAGACTTACAGTCAGTGGGATGTGCATTTGGATCTTTCAAGAGCAAACAGTATCTGCTGCTGAAACACGTCTCTGGGCAAAAGATTTTAATACCATTGAACACGTGCTAAATAGTCATGTTCTGTGAGATTTAACACCAACCATCCACACCAGTGGCAGAGCTACCAACCAAGCTACCACACAATTCTTTTCATTAGGGGTAGGGGCAGAATTTTTTGCTATGCCACTTATTCATGCAATTAATCTACTTACCTGGTGAGGTAAATGTACTGTATTTAAACGATACTGCTATATACAAATGCAGTTTTACTGAGTGAAACATTGCTCAGTTCAGGCAGTTGTCAGTTGTATGGAATGCAAAGTTGCTCAGTTCAGGCAGTTTAAGAGTTGTACAAAATGAAAAGGTTGCTTAGTTCAGGCAGTTCATCAGCTGAAAAAGAATGAAACACTGCCCAGTTCAGGCAGTTTATCAGCTGTACAGGAAGTTGAACAGTTATCTTATCAGTTGTACAGGATGGAATGTTGCTCAGTTCAGGCAGTTTATCAGCTGTACAGAATGGAAATTTAATCAGTTCAAGCAGCTTATCAGCTGTATAGAATGGAATGTTGCTCAGTTAAGGAAGTTTATCAGTTGTACATGATTGGAAAGTTGATCAGTGCAGGCAGTTTATCAGCTGTACAGAATGGAAAGTTAATCAGCTCAGGCAGTTTATCAGCTGTACAAAATCCAATGTTGCTCAGTTCAGGCAGTTTATCAACTGTACAGAAAGGAAAGCTGATCAGTTCAGGCAGTTTATCAGCTGTACAAAATGGAAACTTGATCAGTTCAAGCAGTTTATCAACTGTAAATAATGGAAAGTTGGCTGTTACTCGAACTGAAACGAGATCTGATGAGAAAAAAACAAAGGATAACCTTAGATTTGGGCAGGAACTGTGCAGTATACATGACAATAATAAAAAGTAAATAACCAATAAAGAAAAATAAATGGATCCTAATGCTGAAAAATAGTACAAAAGGATGCTTTTTTACTTCTACACGAGACTTTTTTGTCCCATACATTGTACAAAACCACATTTACATGCATGACACAATGATTCTATATGCCTCCAACAGACCACAACATAGGTAACAACAGTACAGTCAATCAGAAATGAGGTAAAGGAAATCTGAGGTGAAAAATGATATCACAATCAACTGACCCTGCAGCTCAAAGCAGGTTTAAAACAGTTTATACATGCATGTTTGAAGACAGACAAAAAAAAAGAAACTAAGAGTGAAAACTAAATAACAAATTTGGTAACAAAAGCAAAAAGATAACTATATACATTTAGTAACTTTATACAATTACAGCTAAAAACAAGGTACAAAAAATTGAGCTTGCAACATGAGACTAGGGCTAATTAGAAAGTACTCTTTTTAACAGTGATAGTCTACTTCTTGCACTATTCAGTATCATTAAATTTAAACTTAAAACAGGGATACAATCTAATTCTTTTATTATTCAGTACCATTAAGTTTGAAACTTAAAACAGGGACACAGTCTATTTCTTGCATTATTCAGTACCATTAAGTCTGAAACTGAAAACAAGGACACAGTCTACTTCTTGCATTGTTCAGTACCATTGAGTTTTAAACTTAAAACAGGGATACAACCTACTACTTGAACTATTCAGTACCATTAAGTTTGAACCTTAAAATAATGATATTCTTAATGCCTCAAATTGTAGATGAGAGCCAGTCATGCATGTGATCAAAAGGACAGTATGATTTCATTTTGAAAACAGAAAAAAACCTAACATTTTTGTATATGCAGGACTTCCCATTCTAAAAGCAGAACAACTGGGAGAAAGATATATCAATAACATGTATGTGTGAATCATAACAGTCATTCTGGCAGTTGTCACTCAACCTTCATTACTTATGGAACTCAGCAACCAATCTGATCTGTTGCTACATGATGCATGTGTACTGTGGTATTTCTCAACTGTTCCTGTTTTAGAAGATTCTGTTCATGAGCAAAACCTGTTAAAACTAAGAACCATCTGATTCCCAGTGCACCAGTGACATTTTGTACAAATATGTTGGTGAGTTCCAATGTTATAACAGCTTCCAGACTTTTATATACAAGGAAAAACAATAACCACACAAATTACATTCTTGAAATGGAAACATTCAGAACCTCACCTTCTCATAAAGATGTACAAAACAAATCATGTCTAGAAAATCATTTATCAACATCAAAATACAGAATCTGTCAACTGCTATATTGGAAGCCTATTTAACTGAAGTGACATGCACAGTCAAGATATACCTAATCAATTTTCGCAAGGGAATTAAGTCTAAGTGTATTGATATATACAGATATATAATTGTATTAAGTCTAAGTACTGATGTAAAATCCTAGACTGGAGAACAAAACAAATGTTCAAATGAGACAAAATCTATTTCATTTTATGTGCAATTTTCACTGTAATGAACTAAGAATTTGTACTCTAAATCTCTAAAATCATAAATCGGTAATTAATACTAATAACCCAAGTACATTAGGTAGATGCTGTGCAGGCATATGTAAAACAACCAAAAGTTAAATGCAACAAAAATGTCCAAGTCCAAAAAAATTTGAACAATTTCTACAATGTCCTGAAAATTTAATCAAATCCTCTTAGTATGGACACTGGATGCCAAATTTAATATCTGCCAAAATCAAATTTATTTTTTACTTACTTGCACAAACAAGCTTTTTGGTAAAAAAAAAAATGTGTCTATGTCCAAAACATTGACAAAATCTTGTGTTTAAAAAAATGAATATTTGTTGCATTGACAAGAATCTAATCAATGATCTACATAAAAATTGAAATATGCCATAAAATTTCACATCTTCTTCAAGTGGTTTTTGCTTAATCATTCTAACAAGATCTGTGCAAAAAAGTCCAAGTTAAAATAGTGGCTAAATATACCCTCACCCAACCCTAAAAAGGGATCAATTCTTGTAATGGGCTAAAATTTTAGTGAAGTCATCTACATAATGCAAATATGCCAACCAAATGTAATGTTTACTGCAGGTGATTTTTTTCTTAATCATTTTAACAAGATAAAACAAATCAAATCCAAAGAGAAAGCAAAAATGTGAAGATTAAAAAATAGATTTGCTTTTTAATGGTTTGAAAATCTTACCAGGCCATCTACTTATAGTATGTAATATTTCATGACTCTAATTATTTTGGGTGTTATAACATTAAAACTAATTCAGCATAGATGTGTAAACATAGTTTTATGGATGAACAGCAACAAAATAATATGCACCAACTTTTTTTTTGTAGTGGAGGCAAACAAAGGCTGAACATTTTTAGACTTACATGGCAATGTAACTGCCAATGTTAGTTTCATGCACTGCTTTGACCAAAAAAGTGGTTCAGGATATGAAGATATGCTCAACACACATTTTTAACTAACTATATATATTGGAGAAAAAAAAAACAACATGCGAAATTCTTCATTTTTGGCAATTAATGTGCAATTACAATTAACATGTCACATTCCTAATTAGAAAATATCTTTGTTCGTCCAAATGCATTAACTTGTGAATAAAAGTCAACACATCAGACATAAGCATGAACACTGATCTCATAACGCAACTTAGCATGTAGGTTAAAAAATAACTATCTGAAGAGCCTTAACTGACAGAAAATTTCACATGGTACATTATATAAAAGGTGCACTGCACACTTATACTTGATGCACAATGCTTAGCACAGCTTTATAGGATGAGAAAAGTGCAATAAATAGACAGAAAACTACATTTCACATAACTGTTAACAAGCATTCTTTTGGGTGAAGTTCTGAAAATAAATCCTGCAAGATCTTCCAACTGTCTTGTTTGCGACTAAACGAATCGAGCACAAGCAGTGAGATTATGCACAACACAGGATGTAACTGAAACGTCCGAAATGTCCCTCTATTGATGTTGAGGTGCCACTAGAGATGGTCTTGGTGCCAGATCCATCGCTTACACGCATGATCAAAGTTGTGTGAAATCCACTGCTGTTCCAGGAGATCATAGCGGTCTTTACTGAGGTAAAGTGGTTTCCCCCGCCTGAAAAAAAATGCATTGTGAGGCATTTATATACAAGTATTTCAAACTGAATAACTGCACATAACATAATGTTTCTACCCTTTGTTTTCGGATGCAAAAAAAAAAGATTTTTTTCTATGCCCAAAAACATAGGGTTGAGATGAGTGTGGGGCAAGATCAACTGCAATATTCATTTCTGAAATGGACAGATAAATAATTGACACAACGAAATCAAAATCTTTGTAATCTACAAATCAATTGCTTTGATGTATTTCATGGAACTGCAGTTGTTTCTAAATAAGAAACCAACTTTTTCTTGTAAAATGTTTCTTCAGTGATACTTATCTGATCAAGATACCTTAAAACTACTACTACCTTGCAAATCCAGCTTTCCCAGGCTAAAACATATTAGCTAAAACCATAAAAGTTATCTGACCCTCTATACAGAGTGATCTCCCCTTGATAAGAGATTGTACTCATGAATACTTTAGTTATTACTGGAGTGGAAGACACATTCTCTGTATGGATATAACTGAGTGAGACTGGGAGGGTGTATGTGTATTACAATCAAGTAAGTATTACTGAAGAAACATTTACTAGCAAAATAGTTTTGTTCTTCAAATATGTTACCCAATCATAATACCTTTGGAGAATGGGTAAGAGATGAGGGAGATACATCCCAATACCCCAGAGAGACCATCTGAAGTCCCATAAGGTATATGAGACAGCTTCTAGATAGCCTGACGAGAACAGACTCCATATGTCAGGGAGCGACTTCAAAAGGGAAAAAAGTTTTCCTCCCACAAATCCAGTGTATGTCATGAAGCCACATTCTGGAAAGGCAACCTACTGTGTCACAACTATAGGTCCCACAAGACCAAGCTGAGTCTTTTAGGATGATTGATCTTGGAGATAAAAGCTGCAGAAGTGGACTCGGATCTCCAACTCACAGCATTGATAATGACAGAGAATAGTTTCACCCAAATGCAATGTTTGCGGAGGCTGCCCTAACTTCATGAGCTGAGATGTGAAGCAAATTCAATTGGTCTGGGATTATTTTCCGATATGCAGAACAAATAATATTTTATCCCGGATGAAAGCATGCTGATTTATTGTCCTTTCCCTCTATGATAGGTGAGAAGAGGCATGACCTCTGTAGATGCAAATGGCTCGGTCCTTCTTATTTACCACTTCAGAGCTGGGTCCTGTACATGTCCCTGAGATTAAGTGTTCCGAGTAGGCAGGAATTTCATTACAAAACCCTGATTCCCCATGAATGGGAACCTGTTCTTGGCAATGAAAGCTGGGGCTGACCCATCTTGTCGGAACTGCATGTAGTTTGGCTCCAGTAATAGAGTATGTTTTTTGCTGATTCTGCCTGCCATTTGCTAATGCGGTGAGGAAGCAGGTCTTATATGAGGCTCTTAAGATTGGTTAAGATAGTGTCTTCTTCAACCAGGTCAGTACCCATGACAGATTCCACTCTGGGCAAAGAGCCAACATCTTTGGACATATGTAGTCAAAATTGGACAGACAATCAGAGAGGACTTTGGTTTATGTGATACCCTCTCTTTTATTATGATGAAAGGTGTCAGTGATTGTGGAATGGTAGCCTTTGATTGTGACTGATGCTAACTGTTTCTCATCAAAGAACTATAGTATGAAGTTATCTATTTAAGGTATTGATGCCTCCAGAGGTATAATGTGTAATTGGGCACATCAACGTGTGAAGATTTTCCACTTGCCTTCAAACACTTTATAAGTGGAGGACCATCTCACTTGCGCAATTTCCCCACCACTGGTTGCGAGAACTGTTTGTTCCTGAGGGCTTGTTTAATATAATCTATACATGCAGGTTCAGCAACTTTGTGTTGGTATGAAACACCTGCCATCATAATGATAGCAGGTGTTTTATCCCAACACAGAGTTGCTGAACCTGCTTCAGCTGATGAGGGGATATCTAGATTTTCCTGGAGATTTCTGTGCAAGATTGATGAGGTAATTGATTCATGATTATTTCCATTTGAGTCGAGCAATCTGGATGAGGTAACACTCTGATTCTCTTCCTTGATGTATCACCTTCCTAATCAGAGGTATTGGAGGACAAGTACATGTATAATCACTAGGAAGAGCACTGACTGTCCAGGCCTTCAAATCCTGGACTGGTATGTCAAAAGTTGGGAGTTTGGCATTCCAGCTTGTCAAAAATAGGTCCACCATTGGTCAATCCAAAGAGTGAAAAACAAGGGATGATGAAACATTCAGTTTGTATTTGTTGATTCTCCCAGGAGAAAGAGTCTGCTAACAAGTTTAGTTGGCCTGGAAAAAGACAAACTTGGACACGAATTTGTCACTGAAGAAACCACTTTAGAAAATCCCCAAAAAACTTCAAAGGACTGTGGTCTTGGTTCTACCTTGCCATTTGAAATAAGTCACCAAAGAGGAGTTGTCAGACAGAAATGAGAACTCCCTTCCCATGCAGATCCTCCTGTAATCAATGAAAAGCTTTTAAAATGGTTTTATTCTCAAGAATGTTGATATATAAATGCCAATCCACTGGCTTCTAATGAGATGAAGGAAGTTGATGTACCCCCTCGCCCCTAACCATCCTCTGTGGTCACATCCATACAGATTATAATGTCCAGTGGTTGTACTACAGAAGTATACCCATTGTCAGCCAAATGAGATGGCCCATCTTCCGAGATGGAATATCATATTTGTGCAGACTGAAAAGTTGGTCCAATGGGCAATATCTTTTTAGACAACAGAATCATCTGTAATGGGCACAATAGAAGGCAACATAAGATTAAGAGGTCTGCTGATGCATTGAGCAAACCCAGCAGGCGAAGGAACTCTCTGGTGGGTAGATCATCCCGCATAAGCAAGGAAGCCACCATTGTACTGATTGTCAATGTTCGTTCCTGATCAACATTGTACTGATTTTCAATGTTCGTTCCTGAGTGAGAGGTATTCTGTTTACTGAGCACTGAACTCCATACCTAGATGAACAAATTGTTGAGGTGGTATGAGGTTGGATTTATCCTTGTTGAAACCAAGGTTAAGAAGAAGAGCAACACAAGATATTGTGTCTTGCTCCAAGACATAACTCACCTTATTTTTATGTAGAATGTGGCCTGGGCATGGGTCATGTCCTGGTCTTTCAACCAAGTAAAACCCCCTGGACTGATGCTGAGTCCAGCTGAGAGTACCCTGAACTGGTAAAAAGTGTCTTTGTAGGTGAATCATATGAACTTATTACAATCCATGTGAATGGAGACATGAAGATACGCATCATCCAAGTTCACACTGATTGCACAGACTCCATCCAGGATGGAATTTAGAACCTGTTGCAGTTTTCCAATGTGAACCAAGTGACACAAATGAATTGAATGAGTGAGCTCAGGTCAATGACAAGCTGAAGAGTGCCATGTTTGTAGCTGAGAAAACCTTGGACAAAAAAGGACATGTACTGTAAGTGATATGGAGCCCCTCAGAAGCCACTTGTTGGATCCATAGGTCATTGAGGCAAATCTTTTCCCATTTGGCAGTAAAGGATTGGAGCCTTTCCCCTACTGGGATCTGTGATAAAGACAGTGTGAAGATGATGTCATTTTCTGAGATATGGAGGTTGTCTTGGAGAGAAACACTGAGGTATGAAAACAGAGAACTGGAATCTGGGACTAACAGAACCACTGACTAAAGTTCGAGAAGTGTCTTTGCAAGAAAATGAGTTGGTTGATGCTCGGGTCTTTTAAATGACAAAATAAGCAGCCCTTAATGTCAGTAACTCTCCAGACTAAAAATAATTTGAAAGCAGATACTTCCTTTTAAGTCAATAATCAAATGAAGCTGTAAATAGGATGACTGTACTCTGGTGGCAGTAGGCAGAAAATTACTATGTGCGACAGATAAATCTAATTTACACACACCACCTCAAACATGTGCTCCTTTGTTAGACTGTTTTATAACTGGCCAAATATTTGTATAAACCTTTAGAAGCTTCAGGCTAGCACTTGGCTTTTTGACTTCTTCCAATTTACTTTTCATATTACACTGGTCCACCATTTTCAAAAACAACTGTTGATTGCTACATTCAATGCCTGTAGATGGTTCTCCAGTTGGCATGGGAACCATTGAATAAGAACTTCTTTGACAATTATCAAATAATTTTTTTTTTAAATGAAAAGAAATTTTAGAAGCAGAACAAAATGTTAAGACAGGTAATTTTGTCCATTTGTCCATTTTCCATGCTCTTCCCTAAACGATCTTTAGTATTTCTCGGGCTTCATCCATACAAAATACAGAGAATCCGTAGGGGTAAACAAGGTCTGTAAAAGTTAGCTGTTGCAAATGCCAACTGGCTCTCTATACAAGTAAAATCACCAATGCATCACTTACAGTAATTATGAAGTAGAAGCTATGACCAAACTATGCACAGACACCCTGTAGCTTGGTTTTTACTCAGTCTCAAATATGGCAGGTACAACACAGCAATATAACTGAGTTTTCTACTGTACAAACTATATATGCATGTTAACTACACTGAAGCATCATTACTGATACTTACAAAGTGGATGCTATAATATCATTATGAAGACAATGTTACCTGAAGGAAAGGTCAAATGACAGCCTATACAGATAAAATAAGTAGAGCATTACATATATAGCTACAAACTGGATGATAAGACTAGATTAATATAGAAAACTTAACTGTATGCGTCCAATATTATACAAGTTTTCTATATCACACACCAGACCTGCACCCATTTCAATACAGCTAAAGCAAAGTTAGGTGATGCAATCTTGACCCATGCAGGTACGTACCAAGTGCAATTAAGCATGTGAGGATGGCAAAGTGATGACACCGAAAAGCCATAAACTTTGTCATCAAAGCTTGAGTGGCTTTTTAAGTCTAAAAGGCCCAAAGACCTAAATATAGAAAGCATCTTGCTATTAGAAGTACAAATTATTCTTAGTAATGGAAGAATAGACTGTATGGTAAGGATTGATTATTGATACTGAGTAAAAGCCACCGATGAGAAGTTTGTAAGACTATATAAAAAAAATGGTAGTAAATATATCAAGCATATGCTAATGAACACACATATAAGTGAAATTTAAATGTATAGTTTCTTCATACAAGTTATGATCAAAACCTTCAATGAAAGTGTAATATATTGTCTACAAATGACACAGAGGTAACCGCATAAGCTCTCCTGTATTTCATTCAGTCAAATAGATGGGGTGGTGATGGTGGTGAAGAGTATAATACGTACTGACCTGGAGATGTCTTTAGACAATGTGGTTCATAGGGGAATAGAACTGATCCAATAGGATCAAACCTCCAACTTTTCCCAATGCTTGAATTCTTTAGGAAATGAGTGAAACTTACTTGAGATCTCTGTCCTCTTCCCCATGCTCATCTAGATACACAGAACCCCACAGTGTGGCTCGTGGTCCACGGATCACTACTACAATACTGGAATTAATGAGCAGGAATATCCCTGTTCCAGCACCACACTCCATTGAATGCTGTCAAAACAGATAAATAAATTAGGCATGTCTACAAAGAGTGACAGAGTGTCACACAGGGAAACACACTGAAGCAAAATAATTAAAAAAGATCACAACTCTTTCCAAAACGAAGGAGACCAAATCCAAAATAGAAAGATACAAGTCTGCAGGAAAGTCTTCATATCAAATATGAATATGTTGAACACTTCCTTGCTGGTTACATCCCATGAAGTTAACTGTCACGGGCTGTAACCATCCAAAATGGAGTTGATAAGACATACCTAGGTCTGGGAGATTATGTACACCCTAATTTGCATCAGAATATGTTGCATGGTTTCCTGATTATGCTGGTTACAAAGATCTGTGCAGATATTTATTGTATATTTTTCAAACTGATAGGAAAAGGGAAATAACTGGCAAACTTTAGAGTTCATGAAGCTTAAAAGGACAAAATTCAATAGACTGCTCCGGTGGCCTAGTGGTTAGAGCACTTCACCTCAGATGCAGGTTCGAACCCCAGCTAAGTCATACCAAAGACTTATAAAAATGGTACTAAAGGATGTCTCACTTGCACTCAGCATTAAGAGGTTAGCATTAGGACTGGTCAGTCTGGTGTCAGGATAATGTCTGCGGCATGATGTCCCAGTACTAGACATCACTATACACTGCTACACAGCAGACGTTGTTGAAGCTATGTTAAAAATCCAAACCACACACAAACACACACATAAAATTCAGAACTGTTAAAAACTTAGGAAGACCAGTTAAACAATTTTCAAGGACCTAATTCATGACAGATCAAGATTAAAAATAATTCTGTTTCTAAAACAACAAATTACAGATGAATTATCTTTTTGCCTTGGATGCACTCACAGTAGATCATATTTAGTTTAAAATATAGGCTGTTTCTGTCTTATTCAATGCAAGTGATCAACTCTACTACAACTATTTCTGTAAATTATGCAAGTAACATTTGATGTTCCTCTAAAAATGCAAGTACTTTCAAGCACACTTTAGGTAATATGTTAAATTTCAAGCAATTAAAAAAAAATTGATTTTGCCATCTTAAAACTCAACCACTTTCAAGTTTCAAGGACTTGTATAAACCCTGAAAATGTGACCTAAAAAAAATAAAACTTTTAAAAGGCATATACATCTACACATGATCAGCAATTCACCTACCAAACAACATCGGATTAATGTGTAAATAGTGAAACAGATTTGACTTGAATCAGTCTATGGTAGATGCAAATATTTACTTAAAAAAGGAAACGTTGTAAAACTGCAAGGATAAGTTGGACTTGATTTCTAGCCTATAGTGTGTGTGTGTGTGTGTGTGTGTTTTTGGATTGTTAACATATCTTTAATAAAAATTTCAGTCATATCGCTACAGTGTCTGCAGTGATACAGTTTATAGTGATGTCTAGTACTGAAGCATCATGCCACAGACATGTAGCATCATGTCCCACCCAGTCACATTATCCTGACACCAGGCCGACCAGTCCTAGCACTAACCTCTTAATGCTGAATGCCAAGCAAGGCAGCTGATAGTACCATTTTTATCAGTCATTTGCATGACTCGGCCGTGGTTCTCTCCTGTATCTGAGACAGATGCTCTAACCACTAGGCCATCAGAGTGGTCTCCCATATAATGTCAATCTCTATATAATTTCAATGACTGAACTGTACAAATACTTACTGCCAATACAAGCTCTACCAAAAATTTATCATTTATAATAAATTAATAATAATTTCAAATTGATGGGCAAAAACTTAAACAACTAAACCATTTCATATCCTCTGCCACATAAAATGTTTATATTTTACTGTACATATTGAAACACAAGTTCCTCAAAGGGATTGACTTTCTACTGGTTAAAATTTTTTTCCAGGAATTCAAGATAAGACCATTTCTTCCTTTTAAGTGCAGAGTGTTGAAACTGTGTTTGATATTCTTCAATGATAACAATATTTCAAATTAGCTGCTGTGGTGGATATATTGGATGCCAACTAAGCACCATTTAGGACCAACAAAGCATCATAAGAAGTCATCTGGTGGAAACCACAGGTTGATAATGATTCTCCATTATGAAAGAATAAAGATAGCAAGATTTTCAAGACCTGTGAGAGGCTGGAACCATTTCTATATAGCACCAACCAGACATCATATGAAGTCTTTTGGTAAAAGCACAATGTCAATATGACCATCCATCTAGAAGAAGCAGTGATGACAAGATTTTCAAGATGGCCATTGTAGCAGTCATATTAGAAGTCAGATTGGTACCATTTTCACTAATTACCAACCAGACATTATAAGATATCTTTCATTGAAAACTCCATGCTAATATGACAATTCTTTCAGGAGAAATAGTGACAACATGATTTCCAATGTGGCTGCTGTGGTAGGCATACTGAACATCTAAATGGCACCATTAGGACCAGCTAGGTTACTTGGTACATATCTTCAAGATGGCCATCTCAGATCAACAACATTTTCATTTTGGACCAACCATACAACAGAAGAAATCTTGTTGTGAAAAGCCTATGGCAGTATCACTATATATTCCTGAGCAGTAACAGCAAGATTTTCAAGACGGACAAAATGGTGACCATACTGGCCATCTGATCAGTACCACTGTATTTTAGGACCAACTCAACACTATTAGACACCTATAAGTTAAAACCCCATGTTGACATGACCATCCATTCAGAATAACAAGAATTTCAAGATGGCCACTGTGGTACAAAGATACCAGCTTGGCCTCTTTTTTATTTTGGACCAAGCAGACATCGTAAGAAGTCTTCTCATTAAAACTCCATGTCACTATGACTTTCCATTCACAAGGAATAGCAATAACAAGATTTTCAAGATGGTCATTGTGGCAGTCATATTGGATATCAGATCAGCCCCATTCAATTAGGACCAACTAGACATCAAAAGTCAGTGAAAACCCCATGTTGATATGACCATCCATTTTGGGGAAGTAATAAGATTTTCAAGATGGCCACTGTGGTGACCATATTGGTTGTACAAATGGACCCGTTTTCAGTTAGGGCAACTAGACCATGGGATGCATGTATATGCAAAGTTTTATGGCAATTCTCCCAAGTTGTTTAGGAGGAATCAATATAACAAACTGATGGTAACTGACTGACAACAGACCATCCCATAAGCTCTTCTGGTCTATGACTAGTAGAGCTAAAAAATGGTAGAAATTGCTGTTGTAAGCATTCTAAAAATAGACTTGCTTTAAGAAAGCTGGACTGGATTAAATACTACCCATGGCTGTGAATTCATTTATTTTGTGATATGAATTTTTATGGTTACCCTAAAAACCATTTGTGTCAATACTTCAAGAATTGTGGGTATATCTCTGACAAAGACAGCATTTAAAAGTAAGACATATTACACTGCATTTTTTTAATTTTTGACAAAATCCACAAAAACTGGTGTCATATGAATGAAGATGAATTCAAAGTATTCACTTACAAGCACACATTCAAACTGATGCTGTTGTTGACAGCACTGTTCACGAAAACAGAGAAATGTTCCACAGATCAGGCAGACACATGGATCTTTTGGTATGTTGCTGCATACTGGGCACTGTTTGTCTCTGTAGGCCTGGAAAATCTTGTAATACTGCCCCGGTAACATGATCAGGTGAGGAGGATACCAAACAGGATTTGTCATCAGCAAGTTCTATAAATATGGAAAAATAATGAAGTCAGGATTGTAACATCAAACAGACAATTCATGGAAGAAATTGTTCCACCAAGACATTATTTGCAACAGAATTTTAAATCTGGCTTGACAAGTGTCTATACCAAAATAAAAATATACAGAAAATAAGCCCACATAGGCTTTAAATTTATTTTCTTAGCAAATATACACAAGCACACAAAGGATTGATTTTGGACTCTAATATCTAGGTGAATGACTACACTATGCAACCAGAAGTGGACGAATTTGTTACAAATAGGAAGAAGTGAGCATAAAAAGTTCCAAATTGATAATTTTCAAAATAGTCGCTTTAAACTTCTGGGGTTTTTTTGGGTACTTTTTCATGCCAGGTTATTCAAATGCTGATGAAATACTATTAAATTTTATAATAACTTTTTGTATTTTGATTCACCACTGTCAAAGTACAAAAAATGTTT
The DNA here is from genome assembly GCA_016617855.1 of Megalonaias nervosa. NCBI lineage: Eukaryota > Metazoa > Mollusca > Bivalvia > Unionida > Unionidae > Megalonaias > Megalonaias nervosa. The sequence goes on along the minus strand of JAECUM010021668.1, from coordinate 12,023 downwards.
CCAACTAATGGAAAAATAAGGTCACAGTCACCAGAATCTTACTGGGACTTTTTAAAGGTGTCTAAATATACAATTTGGCCTGGTTTGGCATATTAGTTCCTCAGACACCTTGCTTACAATGATAAGTGTAAATAAGGTTTTCATATTAAAACAAACAAAACAAAGCCAAGCCTAAAATATTTTCAAAATGTGTAAAAGAAAAAGAAAAACTGCTGTAATGGCCAGAAAATCTAATCAGGTTCATCATCATCATCATCATCATCATCATCAATCCCTTAACCTAAGAGGTCGTTGGGGCACCACAGTTGACTTTACAACTAATTCTCTCCATCTTTCCCTATTCTCTACTGCCCTTTGGGAATATCCAAATCTCATGCCTGTCCACTCCTTAATGTTGTCTTCCCACCTCTTTTTCTGTCTACCTCTTCTTCTGCACCCTCGCATTGTGCCTTGCAAGATTGTTTTTGCCAGTCCAGATGATCTTGAGACATGACCGTACCACTTCAGTTTGTACTTTTTTACAGTGGTCAAGAGGTCTTCATAGGATTTGATGGCTCATTGGATCCTGTTGTGGACTTCTTCCTTGGTTACATGGTCAATATATGAGATGCCCAAGACCTTGCGGTAGCATCTCATTTTGAAGGTTTGAATCCTTCCTTGTAGATCTGATGTGAGCATCCATGTTTCACAAGCTTACAGAAAGATGGATATGACAATCGAGCTCATCAGCCTTATTTTGGAACCAAAAGCAATGTTGGTATCTTTCCATATTGGTCTCAACCTTGTTATTGCTGCTGTTGTCTGGGCAATCCTGCAAAGTAGTTCTGGTTTCGAGCCAACATCTGTGATAATTGATCCCAAGTACTTGAAGCTTGTGACTCTTTCCAGCTTCTGTCCACTGACCTTTATTTCTGCACTGATGCCACTGGTGTTGTTTGGCATCAGTTTGGTTTTTTCGGTGCTAATCTCCATACTGTATGCTGTGGAGGTTGTGTCGAGGTGCTCAACCAAGTCAGGTTATACATTTATAAATATAAAAGATGTCTACCAAATTTTATCTGCTTACCACAAAGTGACTTTTCTCTCAAAAATAATGCAAGCCCAAACAAATTTCCAAAATGTGTTTTGTTTTTCTAAAATTACTGTAATGGCCAGAAAATTCTAATCATTTTGTCTGGATCTTAATACAACACGCCTAACTAAATGGCATTTGTTGATGTCAAGTGATTTTAGCCTACTTGTGCTGACGGAGTAGCAAGATTATAATCAGTGATTACAAAATAGTTCTTTCAAGGATGGTCTCATATTTAAAAAAAGTGTTTTATAAATGCAGGTTTTACTACAAGTGGCTTTTTGTGGAGAGGAGGTTCATATGTAGCTACTTATTGTGTTGCTTTAATAAATTAACTAAACAAAAAAAGTCTTAGGATTTATCAATTATCAGTAAAAAAAAAAAATTGTTTACCTTTCCATCACCAGGAACTTTGTCAATGAAGTTGCCCAGATCAGTTAGCCAAGTCCGAGTTAAGGTATGTGGCTCACTTACAGCCCAGCAAAGACAAGATGCAGTAGTGGTAATTCTGTCTGGCTTCACTGTGGTATTTCCCTGCACATTCAAGTGTAGGTAGGAGCACAAGTACTGGAATTCTGTCAGATCCTTCAATGTATTAAGTATTTACTTTGATACAGTATACATGCCAATTGTGGTCCAGGACAAGAAAGTGCAACTGACAATAGTTAATGGCAATAACAGACAACACACAAAAAATAATTATCTTCATCATCAGATGGTATCACACCACATGATAATGTTGATGATGATGACAACAATGTCAACGTAAACCACAATAACAACAATTTCAATTCAAAATGCTAATACACCACTCCCTCGATAACTTGCGCACAATGGGGTCCAAAAACATCGACCGCGTTATAAGCGAGGGCGCGAGTTATCGAGGGACCTATAACAAACAACAAAACTAACAAAGGGATCGACGTAGAGGCAAAAGGGGGATGGGTTGGGTTGGCATGTTAGTGTTGAATACTCAATTAATAATCGTGCTAAGATTAACTGTGAATAAATATCTCTTCATAGCGGTGTACTTTGCTTACTTTTTTCCTCACAGAGTAACATTAATTTCAGGATAACTTACAGTATATTGAGGAGATCATCAAAACATTATTCCACATGGTTTCCGTTCGCTTAACACATGTACGACTTCGCACATTGTGTACTACGTCACAAATTTTTGTGCTGAATTGGATAAATTCTAGTTTTATTGTTTGATCCAAAGCCGACTTTTTTTATACAAAAGATCGACACTCATTTCGAAAACACAATGTCGATCGAACGATGGGTAGATTTGATTGCGGTAGAGGTAAAATGAAAAAAAAAAAAAAAAAAAAAATTTACAAGGGTTAACCATTACCAACATGAATGAAATGGGTCTACAAATTTAAAATAATGTTAATTAGAACACGATAATAATTGCAGTTTGTGACATGTTTGACAAATATCACTTCATATTTTGAAAACATCTGTTCATTTTTTTTGTGTTACTCTTTGATTTCTCTGCCGCCTCTGTGTATTGTTCACGGATGATTATCTCTCTGAGCTGGTATAGATAATTACATGCGGCTTCATGATTCGCTGAGCGTATTTCTCCCGACAATGAATTTTGTTTAATTCTATGTTGGCGCTGGAATCTCCAAAGCCATCCATGGCTTGCCCTAAAACGAGATTCATTCTCCATACTTTTTGCCATTTTTTTCTGCTTGGGCCTTGAGAATTGTTCCAGAGATGGGAACACCTTGTTCACGTTGCTGTGTGAACACAGCATCATCTAATTCAGTATCGTTTGCAGTCCATGCTCGTTTTCGTTTGATCCCATTATCTGAATCAACATCATGTAAATAATCCCGAAGTTTCTGCTTATCCTTAAGCCAACCTCTAAATGTCGATTCAGCAATTGTTTAGTTCACTGCAAACGTTGGATCTCGCTTCACCATTATGAACCCTATCTATGATGCACAGCTTTTCAGTCACTGAGTACACCTTTAGCTTACTTCCTTTGCTCTCCATGGTCACATTTACAAATGATTAAGATACATTACTGATATTATATACTTTAGTGATGTTAAGTACATAAAAATGTGAAACCATTTTCGATTGGTCAAATAAAATGAATTTTGAGAACGGTAATGACCACAAGAACTTATGCTGCTATTGGCATGCCTCTGAATTTTTTTTAATTGTACTTCCCTTGCTTGATTTGATACAAAAGACATATTCAAAGTGATACAACAACACAGGTCTCTTTTAATTGATTTTTTTAATGCAACAAATACTTCCCCAAGTTGTTGATCAAAACAAAGCCGGCATATAATTAGGTTCTCACAGAAGTACTCACGGGTTTCGATGTGACGGTCGATTGACTCTTTTCATGTTTTCATAGAAGAGAATATGTTGCGATTATAGTGTTTACATTGAAGCGAAATTAAAGGATTAGAACGTGAATTTCACATAGCAAGACATTTAATTGGTGTTTATTTCATCCTCTGTTGCCACCTGTTAGCATTTACCAGAATTTTTCGTTGATTGCTGTTTCACCAGACTGTTTATTTACAGTGTATTGACAACTATTTCTCTCAAAAAAACCCCAAACATAATATGTGATATCTTATTAGAACTTGCAAATTTCACAATATGGACTCTATCTTTACGGGCAATAATCACCATTTCCGATGATAAAATGAGCTACCGTATTTCATGTATTTTTTCGTACCCTTTAATTCTTCGTACACAATCGAGTTATCAAAATAATAATTATTTAAATGTATCATAATTTTTCGTACATATCACTTTGTATTATTTGAAAAATTTGTTAAATTATCAGACATAAAATTTCCACTAAGAAGATTTACATTTGCAAAAAAGATCGAAAATACCGTATTCCCATTTTGCTTTTACAAAAATTAATGATTAATAATTATTTTTTCGTGTACGAAAATTTACATAAAATACGGTATGTATCAAGGTTCAATTTACCAATTTACCAATTCTTATCGTGATTGTTTTCATGTTCAGCACATTTTAAAATATATTTTTTTTGGAAAAAAAATTGGAAGCCATGCTGGACACCGCGTTATAAGCGGGTTCGCAAGTTATCCGGGTGCGAGTTATCGAGGGAGTGGTGAACCACAATGTGCAAACCAGTGCTCATGATATAGTCTGGTACTTGTGGTATTTCGACACTTTACCAAATTTTAGTTATCATGAAAATTCCAAACTCATTAAAACAGTGGTGGAAAATAATGTTTGTTTATATGTACTTTGATGAAGTAATTATTTATTTATTCACAATAAAATCTTATTTAAAAATCCGCTTTTGCAAGAAAGGTTAACTAAAGTCATGGAGACCTATTATCTCATATTCCTCAGATCCTTACACTACAATTTTCATGGCTAAATACATGTTATTTTAGCATCTCTAAAGAAAATGGATAGATTTGTGGTACAAAGTAACATTTTGTCACTTATAAAAAATTTGTCAAAGAATCAACAGCCAAACGGATTTCCAGTATCACAAGCAGTGGTTCACTTCCTGATTTGTTTTAAAACTTTCACTACGGTGAAAAAAAATCAACTGGTTTCCAGTAACCAGTCATGTGATTATCAATGTCATAATTTAAAATGATGGAGCAAGGTCTGGTCTTAAATAAGGGCACAGAAATCCACTGTATCCACATTTTTTCTGCTTTTGGAGAAAATGAAATATACATGTTTGATCACAAGCACTGGTACACCACACACCCACTCCAATCATATAATAAAAAATTAATTTCACCAATACATAACAAATGTTACCACATGCAGGTGTATATACATCTTTGCATACAAACAACACTAAATAAGGTCAAAATGTACAATGAAGGCAATGTGTTACAAAGCAAATTTCATCATTTCTCTGATTTCAACTGGTTGTTATGCCACACAGTTCAAACAAAATGGTCAAATAGAAAGAATTAAACTCTTTAGGTCTATAAAATCGCCATATACGGCATCAACTTGATATATAACATCAACTTGATGTACAATAAACTGGAAATGCATTTTTGATGAAAAACATAACATTGGGGGGGGGGGTAACCAGAGGCGGATGGGTGCTAGGGTCAGCAACAAAAAAAGGGGATGGTCGACCAACCAGAAACTCACATATTTCTTTTTTGCCTGAACTGATAAAAGATGGAATCCAAGTAAAAAAAAAACTAGCAGAAAAAGAAAAAAAAAAGAAAAGGAAAGGCAAGGAAAATTTCAAGGATTTTTGTTGGTATAATTTATACCACATATTTTTTTATATCATTTAAAAATCTAACAATTTAGAAACTAAAATATATTAAAGAAGTAAATGAAGACATGAGACTCAAATCTCTTTTTGCCACATTAAAGAAAGCGTAATACTGCAATGAATGCTTGAAATGTCACTGGGATTTAAATCTTATTCATATGGCATGTGTAATAAACATTTTTTCATCTAGGACCAACAAGTCATCATATGAAAGCTTTCAGTGAAAAGTCATATTGATATGACCACATGTTCAGGTTGAGTAGTGATAAGATTTTCCAGCTGGCCACAATTTCAGTCTGATGGGCAGCATTTTCACTTAAGATCAATGAAACATTGTAAGAAGTCCTATGGTGAAATCCCGATGTTGAGATGACCATTTATACATGATGAATAGTAATAACATGATTTTCAAGATGCATGACTTGGTAATTATAGCAAATCAACTAATCTGAGATCAGTAAATTTACAGACAGATCACTAAATCCCAGCCCTCACACATCAGTAAAATTTCTGCTACTCACCATCATATGTTAACAAGTGGTCTTGTGTCAGATTTATGTAACAAAACATGGAGTGACATTCCTTCTTATAGTTAACTGACCTGTTTATTATGTTAACTGAGTACCTGCCAAGATGCCATATTTTACAGTGAATGCCTGTGGTAGAAACGGCGAGGTATTCTTTTATTATGCCAATTAACCAAGATTTCTTTTGACTGCTGTTGATAAACATTTGCTGCATAGTGGAAAGCTGTGCAACTTCTTGCTAGGATGGGAGCCAATGGTGGAAATCGAAATAAGATGACCAAAAAGGCACAACTGAAAATATTATCAAGAGACCAGACTGCAAAAGTACCAGAAATCATGGGAAAATGAATGGCTGAAATATCCTTAAAAGGATGTGATGTACTTTCCGCACCAAGTATTTGGAAAAATATGAAAATGCATAGGGTACATCGTTCTTTGACAGTTGTGATATTGTTAGGATCAGTGTGTGTGTGATTTGAATTTCAACATAGCTTTGACAATTTTTTAGTCATAATGCTACGATGTCTGCAGTCTGGCAGTTTGTAGAGATGTCTAACACTGGTGCATCATGCCGCAGACATGTAACATGTCCCAACCAGTCACATTATCCTGACACCAGGCCGACCAGTCCTAACACTAACCTCCTAATTCTGAGCACCAAGTGGCAGCAGTTAGACTTGGCCAGGGTACAAACCTGTGACCTCCCACATCCGAGGCAGATGCTCTAACCACTTAGGCCACCAGAGCTGTTAGGATCAGAGAAATTTAGGTAAGTTCAGTAAAACTGTTGTAGCTGATCCTTTGGATCAGTGCAAATTTTTTTTATAATTTCAAGTTCTGAATATAGATGCCCTGGCAACCATATCGGCTGTCAGATTGGTACCATTTTAACAGTATCACTAGACATCATAATACGTCTTTTAGTGACAACCCCATGTTAATATGAACATCCAGTCAGAAGTAGTAATAACAAGATTTTAAAGATGTCCACCATGGTGGCTATATTGGATGTGTGAGGTGCACCATTTTCATTCAGGACTAACTAGATATCATAAGAAGTCTTTTAGTGAAAACCCTATGTCATTACACACATCCAATCAGGATGTGTGGGGATAAGATTTTCATGACTGCCACAATGGCAACCATAATGGATGTCAGATTAGTACCACTTTCATAATATAGGTCCAATTAGGCTGCATAAAAAGTGATGTAGTGATATTGCCATCCATCAGGGTTATCATAGGATTTTTAAAGTCAGGAGTCCAGGACTCCTTACTTGAAACATTTTGAGTCCCAGTCCTAAAGAGTGGAGCTCTAATGAAGCCTTTGTTCCCTTGCCAAAATTCAGTGCATTGTCTGTACTGTGTCACCAAAATAAATGTCAAGAGGTTGCTATTGCTCCTCATTGTGAAACAATATTATGATTTAAAAGAACCAAATCTAATGAAATTGAGAACTGTGATTACTTGTTATGTTACAACTGAAACAATTCTCAATGACTTTACACTGATAATCTTTCAATTTGTTTGCAGCAAGAAGGAATAAAACATGAGATTTTTTTGTTGCCATTTCAATTTCCATTCCAGTCAAAACACAATGTACACAAACACGTAGCTCTCAATTTTTAAGGATTTCATTCCTTACCCCTTTTGCTGGAAACTCTTTTTGGAAAAGGTGATATTTGATGAGAGCACAAATCTTCAGGAATGGGCAGAAATAATCCTGGATAAGGCACTCAACACTCTGAGGGGACCATACACTCTGGCAAATCTGCAGCAAAAACAAAATTGCACAAATTCTATAATAATTTAATTACCTCTGATAAATCATTAGCAAAAATAAAATTACAACAGCCATAAACAAACTTGAGACATATAAAGTGCTATCATTTTCTTATTCCTCTTGGATATCTGAACATTTTATTGTGGGTATATCCTTAACTACATCCATTGTCAAAAAGTATTTTGTGCTACCATTAACCTGAATCTACCTTTCTTTCCATGCTATTTCATTTCATGTAATTTGCATGGGGAATCTATCTGTAAAATTAAATAGATGCTTTTCATATTAAAAGAATCTGATTCAAGTATGAACAGAGTTAAACTCATGAAATTAAATAGTCACCAAACACTTTGTCACTGGAGAACTAATTTTTTATAATAAAATATGTTTTTTTTTGTGAATGCTTACCCAATCAAATATACCTTAGGAGAATTAGTACTACCTTGCAAATCCAGCCCTCACAGGTTAAAAACGTTTAGCAACCAAGCTAAAAGTTTTCTGAGCACCTATATGGCAGTTGGACAGATATCTCGGTTACTACTGGAGTGGAAGGTATGCTCTCTATATGATTGTAAATTTATTTGAGCTGGGATTATTTCTCAGTGAATCACCTATTTAATCTTGGACAAGAGGGTCTGCATGGACCTTCCACCTTATCATTAATGTCCATCAGAAGTCAATCCAATTGAGCAGGTATTGTATGAAACTGAGGGATGAAAAGGCCATTCTGTTTGTAAGTGTTCTTGCCTGCAGAAAAATGAGTCTGCCAATAAAATTAGCCAGCCAAGGATATTTTGAACTGATACCTGGATTGTCATTCAGGACACCACTTTATGAAATCCCCAACAAGAAAACAAAGGTCCAAGTACTTGTTCCAATTTGCTGTCTGAGATCAGTCACCACAGTGAAGTTATCAGGCTGAATGAGAACTCAATTCCCATATAGGTTCACCAGCCACCAATGACAGGCTTTCAAAAACAGCATACATTTCAATGATGTGGACATACAATGATCATAAGAGGGCCACGCTCCTATGTCAGTCTGAAAAGGTAGAAGACTTGCTCCCCCAGCCTCTGTGTTCACAACTGTAACAATTATGATTCCCAGAGGATGTGTTTGCAGAAATATGCAACCTCAAATGGTTGCCACTTCAGAGATTTGTTCCCACTGTTAAGGTTCAATCTCCACTTGTAATCACTGTTATAAAAGCACAATAAAGTACCAAGAACTATGATGTCTGCTGCCATAATGAGCAAAACTCGGCTGGCAAATGAAAACGCTAGCAGAAAGATTGCTCCAAAGAGGCACTGAATGAACCATTGCACGAATTCAAATCTCTTTCCCGAGGAACGCATTCTTCCTACTTGAACACAGAGTCCAGACCTAGTCAACCGAATCTTGAAAGGATATGATGTCTAAGATGTTCTTATTGACAAGAGACTGAGAATGAAAGGAGAGTAACACATAAAATTATGTCTTGATCCAAAATTTAACCAGTCTGTTGTTTGTAGCCTACTGTAGGCAAATCACAGAACTCCCTATAACCACTGGGGTGCTAAACCATGTCTGTTGCATGTCCACATTAACTGCGCAGTTTTCACCAGGAACAGCATTTGGGCCTGTTGTTGTATTCCATCCCAACCCCAAGAACATAACAGAGCTGACTGAATGAGCTCAGGTTGAGGATCAACTGATAAGCACTGGATTGTAGCTGAAAGAGCTTTGTCCAAGGGCTTAGTATGTACACTGAATGTGATACCGAATCCGCAGAAACTATTGTTGGATCACCATGTCATCATGGTAAATATTGTCCAATCTGCCACAAAAGACTGGAGCCCTCTTCCTACCAGGATCTGAAATAAGGGTACAATATAGGGCCTATATGCATGTCATTGAGATAGGGATTGTCTTGTGGAAACACTGGACCTCTGTCAGACTCTTCCACTTCCCTCAGGTGTTGTAGGATTGTTTCCCAGTGGCATGTGCTCAAGGGATGTCCCTGCGACCTTGTTGGTTGCCTTGTAAATCCCACTGCTATTGCTGAGATTGAGAGGGATAGTGGTTTGTAATGAATTCCTTCAACCTGATCATTAAGGAGGAGAATAGGTGATAGAGGTTGTGAGCATACCTTGGGCAAAGATAGGTCTGTAAGGTAGGGGTAGAGAGTATTGAATCTCTTCCACCTGTTGTAAGTCTGTAGTTGCTATTATGGCTATAGGACATTGTACATCTATGTTATGAAGTGGGCCCTCCTATGAATATGCACCTGCCTATTCCACTGAGATTCATGGTGGAAGGATATAAGCTGTGGTCTGCATATAGAGGCTATCAAATTTGGATACAAGGTTGTCCCCATTGTCATGAAGTTGTGAATCAACTCATTTGTAATCAATGGAAACAGGAGGCATTTGTGATATAATACACCTGTAGATAGGTGGAACTTGTAACTGATAACATAATCAGTCCCAAAATATCAACAACTGTTCAGATTGTGGAAGCAGCTGAAAATAGAATCTTTTGTAGAGAATTTTCGCCTGATGTCAGAACTGTAGACCTGCCAGATGATGTAGAAAAACGAGGACAGAACTCATCCAAGTAAGATCTAATAATGATAATGTCAGTTTCATTGTCTGTGGATTGAGGTAGTGAAGTTGACATCTCCTGTGCTGGATAAGAATGTTGATGATGGTGGTCTGCTACATTTGCACCACGTATGAGCCAGATCCCGCTACTTCTAATGTGTCAATAAGTAGAGTCTCTTGAGTCGCAGACACTTGAGTCACAGACACTTGAGTCACAGACACTTGAGGGCGAGTGAAGAGACATCCCTTGAAAACATAGGCCCCAAGATGGATATCATGTGCCAGATGTGTTTTGAGGCATTATTGCGGGTAAGGCTGATCCATGAGGGTGTCTACATAAAGTGTTTGTCTTCCACAGAAGTGCCTAGCAAAACTAAGTAGTAAGGCTGATCCATGAGAGTGACTTACAGTGGGGACTGTCCACAGGAAGTGCTTAGCATCACTATGCAAGTGAGACTAATCCATGTATATCTGGTTTCATGAAGTGGGTTCATTGGTATAATGGCACTAAACTAGGAATCATACTCGGGTATAGCTTGGCAGCACTATGCTAGTTGTGGTACTGGACAAGTTTGTTTTCTGGTGGCTAATGCTATATGACTGATTGTGGTTGTGGCCCATTGTGATCAGTTTATATGGCCAAATCTGGTTGTGAAGGAACATGGCCATCTTGGCTGGCATGATGTAGTCCAGTTCTTGAGGTAGTGCTGGAGCACAGGATAATGAACCACATATCCAGTCCATAATTCTATTATGCAAGACTGTAACTGATAATTGTTACTGCTCTCCATCTTGCTGCCCAGGAATGATATGGTGTGACTCCTTGTGTGCAAGCAATGTTTTCATCCCTCAAGCTATGACTGACTTTTGTCCATAATAAATCCAACATGTATTGCAGAAACGACAACAAGAGAAAATTACCTATGTTGAGTGGTTGTCAGACAGGTCTTGCCCATGGTCTAAATCTGCTAGACAAAATAGAGGAGACCCTACATATATTTAGTGTAGTGAATATCCTGCTTTGAACATGAAAGAAAAAAAGAAGCCATGCAGAGTTGCCCAAGCCCACTATGATAAACACCTGTAGAGGGGTGCACGTGTCCTGTCCTGGTAGAAAATATCATCAGTATTAACAATTAGAAGCGGATGCTAAATAAACAAAATTTGAGTCACAAATGACCTGTAGGTATGTGAATTTGACTGCCTGTCCAAGTAGAATTACTGGAACATCACTTATAATAGTTACAAGTACCAACTGGAAAGCAAAAAATCATTTCTAGTAACAGTTTACCTGTAGGATGGCCAATTGTTCAAATGTCTACACAGATAAAAATCATTCAAGTGTCGCTTATAGCAACACTGCATGAGCTAGATGCTACTGAGTAAACCATGTATAGAAAACTGACCTGTACTTATTATCTGACCAGAGAGGGAGCTATACAAGTTTTCTATATTACACACACAAAAACCTGTACATTAAAAATAAAACTGAAGCATCATAAAAAATGTAGGTCCTACAATATGCCCTCTGAGACAGTTTACTAATAGGAATAGGCCCAATGATGTCCTATACAGGTAAAATTAATAAAGTGCTATTTAATGAAGGCAATGAAATGTCAATATATAATATTGTTACGTGTAGTCTCGTACAAATGTAACAGAAGAAAAGAGTGAAGTCAACAAGCTTTGTATATTTTAACAAAATAATTTATTTCCCTAGAAAACAATGTAAAAATTGGTAAATAGGACTTACGGTTTGTGAATATAATCCAAAATTTAATCCA
>JAECUM010021667.1:0-48455 GCA_016617855.1 Megalonaias nervosa | reverse complement strand
AAATGTTTATATTTGTTTTAAGGTGGCGCTCTACAGTTTCATATTTTGCATAGGGTTAGAATTTTAAGGAAAAGAATTTCTCCGGGTTTCCTCACTGGTCATACTGGGTATTTAAAAAAGACCTTTTATATCTTAGGTATTGTTCAAAGAACCTTTAATTTCCTTTATTTTGGTGTATGATTGATGGGTGTAATATGGGTTATAGAGTATACAGCTTGGCCTTACTCCAGATGGCCACCTTTCAAAAATGTGCTAGCTCCACTTGGTCATTTTCACTTCTGAACTTCAGAGGTAAATTGTCAAAAAAAAGAGCTGATAACTTTTTTTACATTTTATATATTTGATAATTCATTCATTGCACTTTCAGAAGCTGGTATTGTCTAGTCTGGCAAAATTCATTTTCCCTGTTTTAATAGCTGCTAAGGATAGTGTACTTTAGACAAATTCAGGCTGATTTTTGGAGCACAAAGGAGCAGTCATTTTAGTTAGTAGTGTGCTAAGATCATTTAAAATCTCCAAAAGTACAATATCCAAAGAAATGTCAGTCACATTACATCAAAGTAGCATAAAGGGATGCCAACATTCTCTCCACTGTGCATGTTTTAGATGCAAACAACTTCACCTTACATATGTCACTCTCTCAAAAATACATAATAACTGGTGAGCGCCCCCTTAAAGAGCACATAGGTATATTATTGTATCATTTAATTTTGATTATATGGCTGAAATATTTAAGTTGCAAGCATCAAAACAGTCCTTTGAATAATTCTCCTGTATTTCCCCTCTCAGAAAAGTATTTATTAGTGTCAGAGTCTCAAACAGGTACAGCCCCCTCCCCACCTTATGATAAAAAGTGAGCTATTTTAAAAATGCACATTGCATTTTGTCAGCATAGCAACCAGTGTTATTCTGAAAGACAGGAATATGAAACTAGCCATAATTATTCCTGAGATGTTAACAATAAATTTTACAGTTTGAAAAGGGGTGGAACAGGTGAGGTTCATAAAGGTCAAAGGTCAAAGTGTAAAATATTAGCTTATTGTTTAATATTTGCTTTGTCATCATTTATTTTTTAATTTCAATGCAAATAAATGAAAAGAAGCATTTTCACTATATATTTCTTTCACTTAATGCAACAGTATTAAATTTAAGTTGACTTTATTCCTATATTCTAAGACTTCTAATTTCTCCATAATTAAGGTCACTACTGATACAAATATGCCTCATGGCAAATTATGTAAGCAAAGTAAAATAAGCATAATTAGCTTATTTTCAGGCATAAAATCAATGTTAAGGTACCATTTTATTCAGAACATCATACATAATAATATGAAAATAAGAAAAATAATTGCATAAATTTTTATATTTGTTTTAAGGTGGCACTCTACAGTTTCGTATTTTGCATAGGGTTAGAATTTTAAAGAAAAAGAATTCCCTTGGTTCCTCACTAGTTACACTGGCTATTTAAAAAAGACCTTGTATATCTTAGGTATTGTTAAAAGAACCTTTAATTCCCTTTATTTTGGTGTATGATTGATGGGTGTAATATGGATTATAGAGTATACAGCTTGGCCTTACTCCAGATGTGTACCTTTCAAAAAAGTACTAGCTCCACTTGGTCATTTTCACTTCATGAACTTCAGAGATAAATTGTAAGAAAAAGAGACAATAACTTTTTTTACATTTTATATATTTGGTAATTCATTCATTGCACTTTCAGAAGCTGGTATTGTCTAGTCTGGCAAAATTCATTTTCCCTATTTTAATAGCTGCTAAGGATAGTGTACTTTAGACAAATTCAGGCTGATTTTTGGAGCACAAAGGAGCAGTCATTTTAGTTGGCAGTGTGCTAAGATCATTTAAAATTTCCAAAAGTACAATATCCAAAGAAATGTCAGTCACATTACATCAAAGTAGGATAAAGGTATGACAACATTCTTTCCACTGTGCATGTTTTAAATGCAAACAACTTCACCTTACATACGTCACTCTCTCCAAAGTACATAGTAACTGGTGAGCGCCCCCTAGAAATATAGAACAAAGTATGCACTTTTAACGAGTTTTCCGAATGGTGAAATTTGTATCCAAAATGGCGGAGTTCGAGGAACGATCAGATGAGAGTGAAGTGTCAGATTTTGAATTATCAGAGGATTTTACCAATTTCGACCTAGTACAGTTGGATGAAAAGGAGAGAAGACGTCTGGAGAGACAATGGCATGCGCTTGTGGGTGACAGTGATGACGATGAAGAGGACTTTGAAGGTTTTGAACCGGAGGAATTGTACGCTCCACGTAATTTTGTTTGGACGAAGTTGGAAAACCAAAGAGATTTGTTACAGTTTTCTGAGAGAGTTGGACCCACCCGAGTGTTAGATGGCTCCAGGAAAGCTTTGGAATATTTTCAAATATTCTATTCAGATGAAGTTTTTGGAAACATTGTCCGTCTAACAAATTTGAATGCGACGATCAAACGTGCCAGAGGCGATACAGGTGTGTGGACCGATCTCATCTTGGATGAAATCAAGGCATTTTATGGAATTTTAATTATTATGGATACCATGAAATTTGACAGGGATGAATTGTATTGGCCGGAAAGTGATAAGCACTGGCTTCTGGGATCCAAAATTGGCCAAGTTATGTCCAGAGATCGATTTTTTCAGATCAGACGCTACCTGCACTTCAGTGATGACAGGTGTGTTGCAAATGACAAATTACACAAGGTGAGATATTTGTTAGACCATTTAAGACATGTATTCCAGTCTGAATATGTCCCTTACAAACAAGTTACGGTTGACGAAGCAATGGTACCCTTAAAGGGAGACTGAGCTTGAAACAATACATGAAAGATAAGCCGGTTAAGTTTGGAATAAAGATATGGGTTCTGGCAGACGCTGTGACGTCATATTGTTATAATTTTGACGTTTATTTTGGAAAAAATGCAGAAGTTGTGAATGGGAACCATAGCCTGTCATCTAAGGTGGTAATTGCTCTTACCAAACCAATTGAAATGAAGGGCTATGAGATATACACCAACAATTTATATACAAGCCCTCACCTGGCTGATTACCTGTACCAGCGAAAAACATACCTGTGTGGAACAATAAGAACAAATCGTAAAGATTATCCTAAAGCCCTGGTACAATCAAATGCTGCTGCTAGAAGAATGTGTAGAGGAACATCAGACTGGCTCATGAGTGGGCCATTGCTAGCATCCTACTGGAAAGACAATCGTATTGTCTACTATCTTTCATCTTGTCACCGACCAGTAGCAGATCAAACTACAGGGCGGCAGAATAAAGATGGAACAAGAACTCAGCTTCCTTGTACACATACAGTGATAGATTATGCCAAATACATGGGAGGTGTGGACAGGTTAGACCAGAGCACAAGACTGAATAAAGAAAAGAAAACCATGCGATGGTATCGTCGGATGGAGATAAAATTGAGAGAGTGTGCATTGTACAATGCCTTTGTCTTAGAGGGTACAGTTGTGGATCATATCCACCCGGAAAAAGGGCAAGAGACTTGTTGTCATTTCGCATGGATGTGGCCCATGAGTTGATCGGAAATGTTCAGCAAGTAACAAAAACCTTCAAAAGACCAAGACAACTGAACATTGATGAAGAAAGACTGGATGAGAAAGCACACTGGCCTGTGCCAAATGGGAGTGCTGACAGACTGTGTGAAGTCTGCAACAAGAAGCACAAAAACTATAAGGCCAGCCATCCAGGTGTGTCTATGACAGATAATCCCTTCAAGCGCTCCAAAACTACACTAATGTGTGACAAATGCAAAGTTCCACTGTGTGTTAATGCCAGGAACACCTGTTTTGTGGACTTTCATACAAAGGTGTATTACTGGCAGTGAAGACTTACCTGTGTAGTCTGCAGGTGACAGTTGAATAAAGATTACATGTACAGACATTATAAATGATAGATTCTTCTATAAATTCAGTTATTATACTGGTGTTATCAGTTTAATTTACTTGAAGATAAAAGAAAAACAGCTTTGTGAAATTTATTGTTTTACTCACAATTAACTTTAACAAGAATTTGACAAGCTTCTACCTGTCAAATACCTGAAAGAAAGACTAATGTTGCTACTGGAATTATTCATGAGTACATCTAGGGTCAATTGAACAAGTTTTGGGAACTTTCTAAGTTTTCTAAGAGGTAAATAGAAAATTACTTGTATTTTACCTGTTGTGTTACCTGTTTGCACCTGTATTTTAACAGTTGTAATAGATATGCACATTTTAGTGAAATAATTATAAAATTTGATTTTTAACCTTTGTTTTGACACCTAATCCAGCCAGATATCTTAATTGGCAAAGTTATGTTATTTCAAGGTCCACAAGTCATTTTGCTTTACAACTCCAAAGTTACTTAGTGTTGAGGACTCTATGCCTACAAAGTTACTTAGTGATGAAAGGATTAAGTTCAAAAAATTTATTTTGATTGTCAGGGAACAGTTGTTTCAGTTTAATGAGTTAAAGGTTATTGAAGAAATATTTTAAACCACAAAATGTGACTCAGTTTTAAGGTAGTCAACTTTTGTAAGCTCAAAGTTTACTCTGCAAGTCAAAATAATGTGATTATTACATTTCCACATCACTTATAAAATGATGAAATAAGATAAATTTGTCTGCAATTTTAATTGCAATAACAGACCTTTAAAAGTAATTATCAAGTAAATAAAAAGTCTGCAAGACTGTTGTAAATCTTTTGCAATTTATGATCTGCATCCAATTGACCATGCAGGTTTTCGGTTGTGGAAAACTGTTTAAGCTCAATAAATATGTCACATTGAAAAATTTCTTTATGTCCTTAATGAAAGGAGTCTGTAATATTCAGATTGATGAATTTTTAATGCTCATTAAGCTTTTCATTTATGGGCAATTAGTAACTGAGTATTTTTTCCATATAATGGCCTAGTAGTTAGAGCAGCCACCTTGGATGTGGGAGGTTGCAGGTTCGAACGCTGGCCAAGTCGTACCAAAGACTTTAAAAAATGGTACTAGCAGCTGTCTCGATTGGCTCTCAGCATTATGAGGTTAGTGTTAGGTAGGACTGGTCAGTCTGGTCTCAATACTGTATAATGGGACTGGGTGGGACATCATGCTAAATGTCTGTGGTATGATGCCCCAGTGCTAGACATCACTATAAACTGGCACACAGCAGACATCATAGTGATAGGATTGAAAAATTGTTAAAGCTATGTTTAGAAAAGAAACACACACTCTTTCCATATCATGGTCATTACTTGGGGATGTATTTTCAACTAAGAGTAGTGGAAAAGAATCAACAAAATCTTGCACATTTTTAAGTGATTTTGATTTGCTTGGACCTTTACCTATGTAAATATATCATGTGTCAAAAACTTAAAAACTCCAACACTTCAAAAACAATAATTCTTAGAGATTTTCATTTACAGATGTTTCCATCTCAAGAGGTTTAACTGTATAAATATATTAAATCATTTTGGAAGACAGATGGGAACAATTCTTGGGTAAGTTCAAGATGTGTCCTGTACACCAGTGTCTAGAGCAGCTTGTAGTCAACATACATTTATCATATATACTCATGTATAAATCAGATCCAACTGCAACATAGACCCTGATCTGCAAGGTGCACTGGCAGATCAGGATTTACATTGTTGTACTGATTACTCCTAACAAACTGCAAAGATCCAGATCTGACAGGCATATTATATAATAGCAGATCTGGGTCTGTGCAGTTTGCAGTTGGATCTGAATTACACTAAAGTATATGCAGAACTCTATGGCTGAAAAACTCAGCAGTTGCGTTTTTACTCTTATTAGCAAAATTTATTACATCAATTTAAAGAAATTGTTTGAAATGACTGAAATTAATATAAAGGCTACATATAATTTGGTAATTAGTTGAAATTTAAGCTTACAACTGACAATGAAAAAATGTATTCAGTTGTGTACTAGTAAATAAGACTATATCATGTATAGTTATTTATTCCAGATAATGTTTATTACTGCAGCCATTGTGAAGTCACTTTTTACCATATACACTGCAAACAATTACTAATAAATAACTGTTATTAAACAAAAATAAGGACTGTTATATCTTATTTTTTCACAAAGTACCAAAAAAGACCAAAATTTTCGGGCAACATTTACTGCAAAACAAAAAATTTTGGAAGAAATTATTTTCGAATTTTGACAAAAATTATTTTAAAAATCTTACCTTTAGACCATTGCTGATTGCTGCTAAAGAAAATGCTACAATGTTGATCAAAGATCCAAATATATATATATGTATTATCACTTATTCACTATGTTATATATTAGAGTAATATTGAAACAGTGCAATATATATATATATATATATATATATATATATATATATATATATATATATATATATATATATATATTGTTAATACAATTTTCATTGTTCATATTACATGTACTCTGTTATAAAAAAAAATGCAACTTCAATTATATAGGGCTTTGTTATCAACATTTTTTTCCATTTAAATTGAAATATATTTTTGATATTGTTTCTATTGCAGGGTTTAATGTCAAATTCTGAATAAATTTGTAAAACAGTGTTTTGAATTCTGACTTCATCACTGTCTGGGTTAGAATGTGCATCCACCAGATTTAGAGCAAACTGTTAATGAAACAGATGCTTTAATACCACTGGCAAGAAATTTACATTGTATGGGGAAGCAGAAGTCTTATTGTGGCCAGATTTGCTGCATACAGTGTAAGAATTTTATGCTTGTTTAAAAATGGGAGATGTACTTACGATAAGGAATAGACTTATCACAGTGAACAGGCTTATCATGGGAAATAGACTTATCACAGTGAATAGACTTACCATGGGAAATATACATCACAGTGAATAGGCTTATCATGGGAAATAGACTTATCACAGTGAATAGACTTACCATGGGAAATATACATCACAGTGAATAGGCTTATCATGGGAAATAGACTTATCATGGAAATAGGCTTATCATGGGTATGGACTTATCATGCAAAATATTTCATGGGAATTGGACTAATCATGGAAATAGACTTACCACTGGGAACAGGTTTATCACTGGGAATAGGCTTATCATGGGAAATAGACTTATCACAGGGAATAGACTTGACATGGAATAGAATTGTCATGAGGAATAGATTTATCACAGGAAATAGACTTATGAGGAATAGGTTTATCATGGGAAATAGACTCTCATCACAGGCTTGTCACAAACAGACTTATCATAAGGAATATACTTATTATGGGGAATAGGCTTATCATGGGGATTAGACTTATGAGGAATAAGCTTATTGTGGGAACATCATGGGAATTAGACTAATCATGGGGAATATGCTCATCATGGGTAATAGTCTACTCATGAGGATTAAACTCATTATGAAGAATAGCTTGAGGGCATTGCAGTATTACATGAATGATTTACCAGCAAGTCTCAATAAGCTAGACTGCTTGCACAATTCCATAAAGTCTCTGCCAAATGAGGGTACAGTGAAAAACAGTTTATCTTATGATGTCAGAATGAGCCTTTCCCCAATACATTTGGGAATATGATATGATTTGGTTGGTGAGGTGAGGCAACGTAAAATGTGACTGTGATGATGTGTTTTTCAAACACTGACATTTTGGCAGATGGAGACGCACTTCCAGCGCCAGTGTCTTTCTAAAAATAGATGTTTAATGGTACACTTTTAAGCTTTTAATAAATGTTTTGGCATGAAATGACTGCAGAAAGTAGGTCTAGTTAAGTTTTGAGATGTTTTTATACTTTTGGTTGTTCAAAGTTTGATGAAAGTAGCATCCTGTGATAATGTTCCAACCAATATCTAGGAGTTGTTGAAAATGAGTGGTTTCTATAGCTAAAAAAGGTTGTTTTTTTTATTTTGCCCATTTTTATTCTTTTATATTCATTCTGTTTCAGTTTTGGGAAGATTTTACAGCAATTTTACCTTTTGTATTTTTGTCTTTTGCCTTGTGTTGCATGTTTGCTTCGAGTTGGTTCGCGGGGAGGAGGGTCCTTCTGGTTTTTTTTTTTTTAAGTTTATGTCCGTACCATTTTACTACCAAGTTTTTTCTTGGCATTGAATAGCCATGATCATGCTGATGTCTTCTTAGACCCGATACATTTCATGCATACTATTATTACATACCTTCTAACAGTAACAGCATCAATGACAGTTAACCAGACCTTTGTACCATGAAACTCCTCAAAACCAGAACTTGGATGCCCCCCTCCAAATAAATTCAGTTTTGAGAGGTTTTCAGTTTACTTAGGTTTTGCAGATGTGAAACAATATCTTTTTCTCAATGTTTATGTGCTGAGAGAGAGATATATATATTATAGATAGGTCCATAATGACACCATCAGCAGCTGTATTTTTGGTATGCTGGTTGATTTACTAGTGTTTTTATATTGTGTTTGCAAGTTGAAATAAATTCATTGAATCTCAAGAAACTGGTATAAAACTCACATAAACAGAATGCAAACCTGGCTTTCTGCTAGTATCTATGTCATTCATAAAATGATTCTGCCTCAGTGTGCCTTATTCAAAAAAGCCAAGTTTGGTGGCTGCATATAGGAAAAACTGGAATGTCTTCCATCATCCAGGTAAAATAGGCAGAAAATCATCTGCTAGTGACCTTATTGGGAAGCATCTATTGGGTCAGATATTGGAATGGTTTTTGGTCCTAGCTGGGCTAAACCGTTGTTACACATGATCATTCAGTTTGTCAGATTTGCAGGCATTGTTGAAACAACATTTGATGCATCACTGTTGTATTCCAATTCATTTTTTGAAAAATTCTGTTTTCTTTAGAATATCTTAAACAGTAGATGTTTCTATGCCATATTTTCCCCCTAGTTTCTTAGTGCAGGTTTTGGCACAGATTCATACTCATTGATGAGACCAATTTTATCCTGTTTGCACAGATAGTTCAATTTTGTGACACTTAGCTGGTAATTCTGACATCCTGGTATGTGATTGAAAATGAAAGACAATCTCGGCTACCTAAGACATATATGCAATGACTTTTCATCACTGAAAATCAACTGTGTGAATCGGGCTTTCAGAATACTGTTTGTTGGTCTCCATCTGCAAAGCATTAGAAGTGAGGCAACATGCCTGGTTCATA
The DNA here is from genome assembly GCA_016617855.1 of Megalonaias nervosa. Lineage (NCBI taxonomy): Eukaryota > Metazoa > Mollusca > Bivalvia > Unionida > Unionidae > Megalonaias > Megalonaias nervosa. The sequence continues at coordinate 39,304 of JAECUM010021667.1, read as the reverse complement.
AAACCTTGATGTTTAATTAAAAAATAACATTCAAAAAATGTTCTATCATCATAATTAGATTATAAGCAGATAAACATAATCTTTTTTAAATGGTTTACCTACATGTATTATGGTTATTTCACCTTAAAAGCTGGCTCTTTTTTATGGTGCAAAGACTTCAGATAAGCCTTTTGACAGCCCTAATCTGTATTGGGGTACAACTATTGTTTTTACCTCGCATGCCTTGGGACATTTTCTGGGTCTTTTGTCTCACAGATAAGCCTACTACCGTAATTGATAACTGTAATTTAAACCAGTTTCAGCATGTTCCAGAAATTTAACCATTAAAATAGATCTCCAAGTTTGAAATTTGTTTTGGTTTCCCAGGTTTTCTTTAAACATTTGGGATCAAAATTTGTTTTGGCATTCAGAGTTGCACGGTTTTGGTTTTCTTGGAAGAAAAATTATGATATTAAAGAAAAAAAATGTGAGACTCCTAAAATATTTTAGTCTTGCTGGGATTCCATTATATTGAGGTTTAGGTTTTGAGGAGCTACACTGTATTACAGAGCCCCTTGAGTCTATTTGAACAAGACTACAGAGTATATCATACCCGTCAACTCTCACGCCGTGAGAAAAAACCTCCAAATTTTGGGGGTCATTCTATGCCTACCTCCCGATTTCATATCTTCTGACGTTTGCAGAGAACTCCTGATTATTATATGATGTCGATTCTCAATTCTCTTTTAAAAAAACATCATACATAAATAATTATATTTTATGCAATCCACAAAAGTAATGTTCTATTCTATCACCTGTGACTATTGTTGTGTCAAAATAATTAGCATCACACTACAAAGAAATTTTTTTCTTCAGTCAATTTATGAATTTTTTAAAAAACCCTACAACAATACTAAAATCTGAAAATAAACTGCAACAAAATGTAAACCACAACAATAAAATTGTCAGCAATTCGTTTCAATCCCAAGAATAATCACTGTGAATGCTGTAACATTTCCATTCCCACCAAAGAAACTTACACAAGTAAACACCTGGCATTACTAAACCATATATATAAACATTTATTACCATCATTAAATTAAATGAAGGAATGAAGAAACATACCACAGAGCTAATGTGCCCTCAAAAAAACTAATTCAGTATAAATATGTAATTTAGTAAACATTGTTACAGTGTATATACCGTTCAAGTTGAGAATAAGGAAATAAGACGGGGTATAAAACGTGGGAAAATAGTTGCCACATGTACAGTAGCTTGAGACTGCATATTTAGGCACTGCTAGTTTCAATAAAATAGGGCATTGTTTATTTGTAAATCAATTGCTGGTGCTTACATAACACACACTGTAGAACATGGTTTCTTTTAAGTATATCAAAGGGCTAGACCTTTTCACAAAATAATTGCAATAATAAGGATTAACTGTTAATTAGTCACACTGGCTTTCTTGCTTGTTTACTTAAGACTAACCTTTAGCTATTGTGCACTTTGGCTACAGCTGACCAGAATATGAAAAAAGGGATGTCCTGGGGTAAAATAAGGCGTGATACAGGGAGAAACAGCACATCCTTTTAGAATTTCATGCATATTGGACCAGGGAGATCAGTCAATACTTAGTGAAAACGTGGTTTAAAAAGTATCACAAAAAAACCTTCCAATTTTAGGTCCCAATCTCCCTATTTTTTTGTTCATTATCCCTACTTAGCTTTTGAAAAGTTGACAGGTATGTGATGACAGAAATTTCAGTATAGCCTAGCATGCATGTTTCTTCTTGTTATATACTAACAGGATGCTAGGCTATACTGAAATTTTTGTCGTCACTTTAGATGATCTTACAGATATCACACACTGAAACTTTGTTTAGCTGTCAAATTCAAACTTTGTATAGTGGTCAATCTGCCAAAAGTGGCCTTTACAGAGAGGTGGCTTCATGTAGAAGGTTGCCTAATGTTGCGTTTTGAGACAGCAAAATACGAAGGGACTAATCTGACCATTTTATGCATCGTGCAACTTGACATTCAAACAGCTACATTTGTACATTCAGATTAAGACTAGGATTAAGAATGTCCAGTCATTTGTACATTCAGATTAAGACTATCCAGTCATTTGTACATTTGGATTAAAACTGTCCAGTCATTGTACATTCAGATTATGACTGTACAGTCATTTGTACATTTGGATTAAGACTGTCCAGTCATTGTACAGTCAGATTATGACTCCAATCATTTGCACACTTAGATTAAGAATGTCCAGTCATTTGTACATTTAGATTAAGACTGTCCAGTATTTGTACACTCAGATTAAGACTTTCCAGTCATGTGTACATTCAGATTATGACTGTCCAATCAATTGCACACATGGATTAAGAATGTCCAGCCATTTGTACATTCAGACTAAGATTGTCCTGTCTGTAGTAACATATATTACTCAAAATTTTGAGTAAAATATTTTGGCATGAAGTGACCACAAAAGGGAAATTTTGAAGATAGATAGACATAGATAGACAGACAGATATGGCATTCAATGAACATAGAAATAAAAACCACAAAATCTAAATCATCCTCAGTTTTAATTAGAATCAGAAGTACATGTACTCTAGGATAAATACGATGGTGGCATAAATTGTCTTTGTAGTGAATGCTGCATCACAATATGATATATTTTTCAACAAAGGGACATGAATAAGTGTGACCATATAATAAAATTAGATCTGCTTAAACAAAAGTTATCGGCTTAAAGTGTTGGTCACAAGAAAAAAGTGGGTTGAAATTCAAAAATAGGAACAAAATTGCTATTAGCAAATTTTTTATTATTACCTTACTACATGTAGTTATGGCATCTGGCAATTTACAAACTGAAGCTATAATGTTAGCTATAAAACTATCAACAATGTCGCCGGTTCTGTATTATGAATTTACAATGTTGCCCTTTTTGAACTATGAATATGCCATGTTGCTTATTTTTTACTATGGATATAGAATTGTATTATGAACATACAATGCTGCCAATTTTGTAACATGACTATACAATGTCACTCATTTTGTATTATGAATATATTATGCTGTCCATTCTGTACTAATACCATGCAACGTCACCCGTTTAGTACTATGAGTATATGATGCCAACCATTTTGTTCCATGAATATACAATACTGGTCATTTTGTACTATGAATCGAGTTCACAAACTAAAGGTGTACCAGTAAACATACCCTGACCAGAAAAATTCTAATCAGGTATGTTCATATATTTTATAGAAAAACAAATTTCTTTCCCACCCATGACAGAAAGTACCTGAAGCACTGCATTATTTTTATTAATTTTTTTTATTATATAGTGAAAAAATATATATATATAGAGAGAGGGAGAGGGAGAGTGAAGGCATGATGTAAATGTCATTAAAGATGATTTTGATACCAGCTCTCATGCTGGATTTATAACATAATTATTAATTGTATTGATAATATAAAATGCATTAACAGAACATTGAGAAAAGTAATCAACAGTGTTGAAATTAGGATCCAAAGGGCAGGAAATACTGTATCCCCATGTCCTTCAAATCAAGGGAAGACACAATTCCAAAGGGACAAAGAAAAGTATTGTACAAAAAAAAACAAGACACTGATGTAGTGGTTAAAAATTATAATTGATAATCTCATTTGCTTTTTGTGATTTTGCAGTATTCATCACCTGCTTGGTCATCTTTTCCATTATTGCGAACAGTACTCTAATAACAGTTATCAAGTACTAAGTAGCTCATAAAAAAAATTGTGTTTGGCTCACCTGAAAAAGAGCAGGACTATGGAGTTGTCCATTCTGGGTTTACACTCATCTAACTGTAGTCTTAACCAATTTCTATCAGCATTTCATATAATAATTCCCTGTCTCTTAATTATTCTTCTTCGAAAACCATAACTGATGGATTAAATACTAGGTCCCTTTTGTCATTAATTTGTGTGAGTGCGATTTGGATTTTTAATGTATCTTTAAATACTAGGTCCCTTTTGTCATTAATTTGTGTGAGTGCGATTTGGATTTTTAATGTATCTTTAATGACTTGGCTGGTGTTTGAACCCGTGACCTCCTGTGTCTGAGGCGGACACTTGAACCAGAAGGCTGCTAGAGCAGTCTGTCATTAATTTACCCTTGTAAACATGTTACACTCTGGTATATCAGTGACTCTCTACTGAAACTCAGTAAACAACAAAACAAGCCATGAATATTTCACTACCCAATTTGCTGTTTAAATGAAATGAATGCAAAATAGATATATCTGCATAACAGATGCATACCAAAGAAAAATTCTTATAAGTATTTTTTTTATTTGTTGAAGGTTATTATATATATGATGATGAAAAATTGCACATTGGTGCACAGGAATCTAGATTCAGGGGACACAGGACTAAAAATTGTGGGAAACCCATGACCCCACTTTTAAGGTGCAACTGGGATTAATCTTGGAAACAGGACAGAGACAAGGAAATCCCAATTAAAGATTACATTAGGGAATAGCACTGATACAAAGAAATCCCAACTAAGGGTTTACTTTGGGAATGGCACTTAGACAAGGAAATCCCAATTGAGGGTTTACATTAGGAATGGCACAGAGACAAGGAAATCCCAATTGGGGTTTACAAAGGGAATGGCAGCAAGACAAGGAAATCCTAATCAAGGGTTTACATTGAAAATGGCACTGAAACAAGGAAATCCCAATTGAGGGATTACATACTGGTTTTGTTGCTCTGTTAAAAATAAAATATCTGCCCAGTACCACTCCCAACAATAGATTCTGTGATCTCACTTGTTCAAGATTTTCTCTTAAGTTGCTGATTGTGCTGGATAAATTTTGTTTTATGATGCCAGTGATATAAAAAATTCAGTCCTCAACAGTTTGAACATTGTGCAGTTTTGCCTTTTGTAACAATGATTGGTAGAAAGGGTCCCAATATTTCTTTAATACTTCTATATATTAACAAAAAATTACACGTGTTATATATTTCGTCTCTCCCACTATATAAATACATGTACACCACTCCCTCGATAACTCGCGCCCTGATAACTCGCAAACCCGCTTATAATGCGGGGTCAGGTGTGGATCCCATTTTTTAAAACCAGAAATTACCCCAAAAATAGATCCCTATTTTATAAACTTTATAGAAATTGTGATCAAAATTAGCTACAAAAACTTTGATATATCGCTCATTTTATCTTCGAAAACGGTAGATAGGACCTGGAAATTTTTAATCAACATTATGAAATACCAAATTTAAAAATAAGCCATATAATTTTTTTACATTTTCTTTCCAAGTGACATTCCTAGCACACCGCAATTAACCATATGTAAGGAAATTTCGATCAATGAAAATGTCACTTACGCCCAGTGGAGGCAGTACTTTAATAAATAACTACAAATTAAATAATTTTTTTATCAATTGAAAATTTGTGTTCTAGTTCCATCTTCTAGTTCCTTTTAAGTGTAATCATCATAAATGCAATGTGTCCTCTTGTAATTAAACGTAAAATGTGTCAATCTACCGTAACAGCTATGTCCGCGAGCATTTCTCTGAGAACCTATTTAGGTGCCGACCGTGTTTTGATAACTGACTTGCAGAAGTATTTGCTGCATTGTTGCAATGAATTAAAAGCTGGCCTCCTTTGTATTATCATGTTAATTATGTCTTTTGAATCAAATAACAGAGGTGAAATAAAAGAAAAGTTAAAAGGCACGAAAACCCTACAAACTTAAAATCTAGCTGCCCCGGTCATATGTCGGGTGAACTCACTTCAGTTGATCAACTGAACACTGTTATAAATGTTATTGTGTATGTAACATAAACTACCTTAAATTAACCGACTCATTGGTAACTGTGATCAAAGATAGCACAGCAACCAAGCGAAAAAAATACTATACTTCGTAAAATAAAGAGCTTGGTTTCACAGATACGGACCATTGTGGGCAAGCTAGTTTCAGAGAATTCTTGAACTGGCACTTTGAGATATCCTCAAGAATGATAAAAAGTTTCATTATTACTTCCAATGAAATCACGATATCAATACTCTACTAACTAAACGGCACAAAAATTGAGATTCGACGTAGATGATTGTCTCACGAAAATTTCGCCTGCTTTTTGAACAAAAGGAATCTTGTTTGGTGGTGTATCAACAGTTAGTCTAGTTCCCTGCTCTTTTCACTCCCAATTTGGCAGGATACAATGCCATACCACTCCGGGAACCAGACTCATCAAGAAAACAAAAAGCAGTGACGTAATACACACGTTTTCGTGTAAACGTAATGGTTGTTGAAACCAGTTGGAACGATCTTTCAGATGTTGGATATTTTGAAAATAAATATTATTGAAACAGAATAACGAACATCTTCATTAGAAAAAGTGCGTTATTAAAAGTTATTATTGACGTGAATGTAAAATGATTATTCAGTCATTAAACAGTGAAGTTTCCTAACCCAGCCCCCTCCCCCCCAGTTTTCTCGATGTCCAAGCAATTTTTTTCAATTTTTGGAGGTCCCTCGGTAACTCGCTCCCTATAGCGCGGTCTATGTTTGTGGACCATGTTGTGCGCGAGTTATCGAGGGAGTGGTGTACATAAAATATAAGGGTAGATTTGTCTATAATCATTGACATGTTTGTCTCGAAAAATTTATGATGAATAAACAACAGCAATAAAAAAAGGCATGGGAGTCATTAAATATATAAACTCATAGTAAGACTGCCTTATAATGAAATAACTGATACATGTAACTTTGCTCCCACTTAATGAAATGTGATTCATGACCATACATGCCTTATAACAGGAACCATGTAATAATGAAGGGCCTTACAGCAAGTAAGTGTTGTACTTGTACATTCTGTCTTTGGCATGTAAAATCAAACCAAGACAGTAATTAATCTTGGGTTGACATTTGTAATTCTGTGACACACTGACAATGGGAAAGAAATAACAAAACAAGGCCATGGGCCCTACTTAATCCACGCCTTGTTGGCCTGCAGCAAGCAGTGCTGTTAAAATGCCTAGAGATCTACTTGTCTCATCTCCTTGTCCAATAGCAGCTTGTATTAAATCAGCTGTCTCAAGAAAAGAATCTCCTGGATTGGATTTGATGACAATCACTCGCTTCTGTGGTGAATTTGATGTAGTCTGTATCGTCTCTTCCTGAGACACAATGAGATCCTCAGCTGCAATTGCATTTTCATCAAGGAAGTCCTCTGCCTGAATTGTAGACTGGTTCTCTGTATGATACTGAAGATCTTGACTGGTTATCAGGTGTAGCCCTGTGGAATTCTGCAAACCAGAAGGAAATGGTTCCTGAATATTCACAGCAGCATCTGTTGGCACTTGAAATCCTATATTCTCAAGCTGTTCCATGTTTAACTGTTCAAAATCTGGGGCTGCTTTCATCATCTGTCTTGAAACTGTCTGGGATTCCATCTGACTCAAAATAGGTCTCTTGTTGCCATGTGACATCTGAGAATTACTTCTAACTGAAATGAATGGTTTGCAACATTCCAACTTTTTTCTAGGTACTTTATCAACAATTGGATCAAAGCATTTGCCAGATTTTGTAATTAGTGTCCCTGGCTGCATGTCTTTGTATTTCTCTTTGTCTTTTAGGGTATACTTTGTAACAACATCTAAGTCATGAACCAGTCGAATATGCTTCACCATGTTACCTTTAATGACACATTTGTAGGAACACAATTGACATTCAAAAGGTTTCATGCCCTGAAAGTACAGAAATCTCATTTTAGATGATGTGCAATGAAATGAATAATTAGGCAGTTTTCAAGCAGGTGATAAATCTGGATTTATACATATTTATTCATCAATATGTTTACATAAGAAAATTCATATTAAACATATATGTCAACAGTAAATTTGTTGGAACATTTTTGGAGTGTGATGGTGTCTACTGAATTATTTTTGAAATAATTATGAACAAAGGAAATTTCATTTCCTAATGAAATGCTTTTTTTATTTATTTTGTAATGATATAGATATGCAAACATATTCCAACTTAAGTTTTGATCTTGACCCAAAATCTGTACCTACTGAGAGCCTGATAAACTTGGTATGACATCAACTGATCAGATTTTGTATCAAAATGAACAACTACAAACTCAAACTATATCAAGAACGGTAATCACTATTTCATAATTTCCACTTAGGAGTAAGATTGGAATTATGTCCCTTTACATAGCTAGATTTGCATTTCAAAGCACAAAATGCAATTGAGCTAAATATTGACAAGTGCCTACAATTAGAAACTAAAACTACAGGTATTCTAACTTAGTAACAGAGACTAGACTACATTAAGTTTGCCTGAGTGCAATAAATTCTATAAATTCTCCAAGCCAAAAAAGACGCAGAATTTAATGGGCCTATATGTAGGGCATATGAATAATATAAATAAATAATTATTCCATCCATCCCTGATTCTCACCCATGTCCATGCAATGATGACTTATATACAGTAAATAACATGCAAATTAGTGGTAAATCATTTCTGCATGATGTCATGGTGAAAGTAGTTTGACTTTACATCTATCATGATGTCATGATGCAACCAGTTAGACTTTACATCCATCATGATGTCATGGTGCAAGTAATTTGACTTTACATTCATCATGATGCAAGCAGTTAGACTTTACATTCATCATGATGTCATGGTGCAAGTAATTTGACTATACATCCATTATTATGTCATGATACAATCAGTTAGACTTTACATCCATCATGATGTCATGATGCAAGCAGTTAGACTTTACAGTCATCATGATGTCATGATGCAAGCAGTTAGACTTTACATTCATCATGATGTCATGATGCAAGAAGTTAGACTTTACATGCATCATTATGTCATGATACAAGCAGTTAGACTTTATATTCATCATGATGTCATGATGCAAGCTGTTAGACTTTACATCCATTATGATGTCATGGTGCAAGCAGTTACACGTTACATCAATCATGATGTCATGGTTGATTCATACTGTTTTTTATTATGGCTGGTACTGTGAGAGCTTGACCAATCTAAATAACAACACTTGCCCAGCAGACAAGTACCATATGCTTTTATTCACACAGAAAAAACCTCTTACATTACCAATCTAAAAAAAACCAAACACTTGCTCTGTCAGAGAAGTACCATATAGTTTTCTCACCTAGAATAAACTCTTACTCAACCTACTAAAACAATTATGGAAGTATAAAAGTTGACGATGTTAGTGATCTAAATTTGATCTTGTGAAAGGCTGTCTTTCCAAACTTATTATGTGACCTTTTAAACACCACTCATAAATTATTCAACATAATAGCTGAACATACACATAGTTACATCTACAAATACACAGAAAATTAAAAGTCATTGTGACCTACTTTTGATAATTGTGAGTAGTACTTTGCATGATGAAACAACCCATTTTATAATTTCAGGATATATTCCAAGATATGCGATTGCACAATTAATGCTAATTTTAAAAACTTCCACCAACAATTAAAATGATTTTTTTTTAAAAAAAAGCAGCACATCTTTTGCAAGCGCTGCCTTTATTTTTTAAATTCCTTCTATATTAGAAAATTTTCCTTCTCCCCTAATGAGTCAGATTCCTAAGCCATCAATACTAACACTATAAGTGAAATAAAAGTCCTTGATGATGGGTGATGGACAACAGACTATCCCATCAGCTCTTCTATTCTATCACCAGATGAACAAGATAACACTATATGCCCTGTCACTATAAATACTTTGCTGCATTAAGATTTGATTTCTTGCACAAATTTATTTGTTTATAGACATGTGCATGGCTGGCTATAGATCAATAAATGAGTGAAATGATAAATACTTCAATTAATGGTAAATTAAGCAAACATAATACTATTCTTGGTTAAAAAACTGTAGACATCTGTCACTGTGATGAAAAGGAAATTTATTCAAGTTCTCACCTTCTGCGTATGCTTCATCTTAATATGCGACAACAGAGTAGACTTGCTAAATGCTGCATAGTTACAGTTTTCATGCTCACACACAAATGATGGTGCTGTAAAAAACAAATTGATGTTACATGTAGTGAAAATCCGTAATTATTATATACTTTATTTTATCTAGGCTATAATGTTCTGCCATATATATTCTACAAAATAGGAAAATACTCCAATTATTTACAAAAAATGCTGATAGTTGTACATGAGATGCATAATTAAGGGCTTCATCAGCTCTGCAATTAGCCAGTATCTTTACCTAATTGCAGTCCAGGGTTTGATTCCCATAGGAAGCATATGCAAAAGGTATGTACAGAACTACTTCTTTGTAGAGCCCCTCATTATAACACATTCCCTGTTGTAGGTCAGGTATCATGTGGATCCCAGTTTATTGTGCAGCAGTAAAACTATATGTATAATGTACTTCATTATAAGGCAATCTCACTATAAGGTTCCAATGGACAGCAATATAAAGAGGGAGTGCCATGTTTGGCAGGCATGTGATGCCACATACATCAATTAAGACAGATATGGACACCTTGGAAAAAGTCTGTTATACAGGCTCAATGCAAGGTAACATTCATTGAATTTCTCTCCTGTAAATGAACTAGTTTATTTAAATCTCAATAGTGTGTATGTGTGTAATTTGGATTTTTAATGTAGCTTTAACAATTTTTCAGTCATATCACTATGATGTATGAAGTGTTACAGTTTATAGTGATATCTTGCACTGGGGCATCATGCTGCAGATATCTGGCATCATGTCTGACCCAGTCACATTATCATGACACCAATCTGACCAGTCCTAACACTAACCTCTTAATGCTGAGCACCAAGTGAGGCAGCTGCAAGCACCATTTTTAAGTCTTTGGTATAATTCAGCAAAGGTTCGAACCTGCGATCTCCCACAGCAGAGGCAGAAATCTCGTTATCATAACGAATGATCAGAAATTGTAATAAATGTCATAAGTTCTTATTTCCTGCAAAAGTGATGTCACAGATTTTTCAAGATTTGAGTACAGTGTATGTTATGTATTAAGGGCAATTTCATGTTTAAATTGCTGCAGTCAAGTGTTTCAGGATTTGGATGATCATTGCAAAAATATCAGAAACTCAAATATGTTTTATAATTACTGTCATATTTGGAGTTTCCAAAAAGTCATTTCAGGGAAGAAATGCTTGAGTATGTCTGTCTCAAACTAAGCCAATATGGCATATTTTTTCATCTGTCACAATCTTCCTACAGTAGAAGCTCATCTAAAATGTAGACTGAATAAAAAATGTGCATAAATAGTAATAAACTTTGGAAGTTCTTATATCTTGCAAAAGTATTATGAAAAATTCTTAAACATTTCAGTGGATACTGACTATACATTCTGTTATAAAGTCCATCTTTTCTGTGTGCATTTAAGGAAAACGATCTACATGAATGGAAATCAATATAGAAGTCAGTAGATACAGTATATATAGTCAAGATACTTACAATCTGCATTATATTTGTCTTTAATTTATCTCACATGTCCAGATTTTTCAACATTAAGTGGATTCAGTCATAGTTGTGGAAATACAGAGTGGTTAATCCAAGATTGCTGACAACAGAAAAATGTCCTTGGGGAAAGTGAAATTTGAGTCGGGGCACAAAACTTTTAAAAGCCACTTGCTCTGGGACTGTCTAAGACAAAAAGTTTTTTGAGCACTGATTTTTTTTAGCACTGATTATTATTATTATTATTATTATTATTGCTTTGTGTCTGTGCCAGTTCTCCCTCAAATCCTAACCTAGCGTGATCCCTGAATCTTAATTAATGTAAGAATCATATAAAAATGACAACTGGAATATTTACAGCAAACAATATATTTCTATTTTCATAAATATCAAAACAATAATACCAAAATCATAGACTTAATGTAGTCCGCTTCTGTAAAATCAATGCTTGCCGAGCAGCTAAAAATGACATCATTGTTACATTATCATGTCATCAATATGATGTCACTTTGTATTAACGTGTATATCATAATGCTATAAACTCACCAAGATATCTGGCATAACATAATGCAGTTGTGACTTTTGTGTTTCATTAAAAAAAAAAATTCAAACACAATTTAAATAAATGCAAAAACAGTCCTGTGAAAGGAAATGATATGGTCAACAAAAACATACAAGACCCTTAGAATACCTTCAGTAATTTACAACCTAAAATAAATTGGCTACACAGGTTTTGTTTTGCAGAAAACTGATATGATCTCAATAATTCCATCAATACATTTTTTGGCATTATATAGCCACTATAGTGTTGAAATGCTATTAAAAACCAATGAACAACAAATTCCTTTCAACTCCAGCAAACATGCATATATCAAATTGTGTCTTATCCAGATGTTATGTGTACAACTTAGAAAAGTCAACTTAGAAAAGTCAACTTTTTATGTTCAGACAAGAAATTGAAATTATAGCACTGACAGGCAATGTGAATTTTTGGATTTCAATACAATGCATGAGTTTTCCTTGAAATTCTTGGCCTTAACTGATTCAACTGTGTAAACTCTATACAAATCCAACAAAACTGTATACAAATCCAACAAAACTGTATACAAATCCAACAAAAACTGAATATGAACTATGCATCAGATACTCACTGTCATGGTATGTCATGTGACGCTTCACTGCATTGACACTTTTGAAGGTTTTGGAACACTTTGGACACTGGTGGTCTCTTGACTCTATTAAAACAATTTAAAATGTCAAGACTAAAGCTAAACAAGTTTAAAAAAATGAACAGTTTGTGATTCTGAATATTAGAAAAAGGAAAACATGCATCTATACAAGAACGCTAAAAAATTAGTGCATGTCGTATCAGTGTTTATTCCACCTGCATATAGCTATAGAAAGTGTGTCCAACAATCAAATGAATGTATTTCAGTTCTATAATAGGGCACGTTTTGCATATCATATTTACTCGCTTATTTCTTGAGTCCAACCACAAACATCATAAAATCTGATCTGCTGTCACATAATATACCAGCAGATCAGGGTCTATGTTGTTTGTTCTACTGATTACTCCTAACATACTGCATAGACCCAAATGTACTGGCACATTACATAATGGCAGATCTGGGTCTGTGCTGTTTGCAGTTGGACTAGTTAGAAAGTGTGTATGACACCAGATGCATAGGAACGTATGCGTTAAAGCAGGACATAACTAATTATGGATATAATGGCAATCTGGTTTGCATCAACTGTCCAAATCTGAAAAAGCTTCAAGCCAGAATACTCACTATCAAAAACTGGTCAAATTCGGTTGAGTTACAGCATCTTGAATGATATACAATGGACAGAGGACCATAACATGAGCATACATGACCTTATGGCCAAATTAACTGAAAATCAGTGAAGCATGAAATATTGGTAAGTGTGAACTGCTTCCTTTATGAAAATTTAGAACTCCATTCACCAAGTTGCATGACTCCATCATAAAGAATTTTTGCGAAATAAACCAGCATGAAATATAAGACCAAAAAACCCCCTAATATTGTAAAGAGATTGTAGTACTATAGACTGAGATGCATTCAATGACCAAGTTTCAAGACTACCATGAACAGTACCTGAGTAATGACCTTAAAAACAAAATAAAATATGAAAGTAAATGATGCAGGAAATACAAACAAATGTGACCTACTCTTCTGGAAAGGATGTTCTACTCTGATTTTGTCAACCCTCAACCGTTTTAATTTAAGCATGAAATATAGGTTACTGACACTTTCTAGTGTAAATGTTGGTTTCGTTTCTTTTAAAGCTGAGGTATACACATCAATTATTTCATCTCGCCCAGCTCAGTTGTTATCAGTGATCCAGGCATCGTATCACTACCATGCTAAGTATGAATATCACACAATTACAAAACTGATCTTGTGAAGAGAAAGAGTAGACTCAATACTGTAAGAAATGTACTTTATGTTTCCTGGAAATTTAAATTTTCAAATGTGTATTAGGCATTAAAGATGTTTTTGGACCAGAAATCATCTGATTTTATAATTAAAATACACTAATCAATTTTTATTTTTAAACTAAGTTTTGCAAATATGAAGCCACAATATTTAATACCATTTTATTCATTTATTTATTATTTTCAGACAGTATGTAAATACAAAAAAATTCTTAACATAAAAAGTAATATATCTTATTCAGTTTTAATGTTCTGTATTCAAGAAGTATTGGTCAAAGTTCTGGGAATCTTTCAAAAGAATCAGAGGGGCCCCAAGTGGCCGAGTGGTCTAAAGCGCTCTCCGTTATGGATCACTGCCATCTCACCTCTATCTGCGTTGGTTCGAGTCTAAGATTCGGCGAATGTGGATATGAGAAAGCTTGCCAGTAGCTTCTCGTGGGTCGGTGGTTCTTTCCAGGGATTTCCCGGTTTCTTCCTCCACCATTAATACTGGCTGCCATGTATAGCCTATCGTGTGCTGAAAAATGGCGTTAAGCCCCACAACAACAACAACATCAAAAGAATCAAAGCGTATTAGTCAAAATCATAGGAATCTATCAATAAATTTAAGAAGTTTTCAAGAAAAAAAACAAAGTTTAATACAAGGAGTTTTCAAGGCAACGCATCAATTCCAGATTCTTCATGGCTGTACAATGATGCATAATTAAGTTGTACTTTGTAGTACATGTATTTCTTCACCGCAATACAAGACTAGTCATCCCGATTGCTTTGACACGTGACAGTGCAGAAGTGTCTGTGTAGATGAAGTATAAGGGATTTGTTATGCAATAAAAAGAACACAAGTTAAACTATAGAATAAAATATATACATTATTTTTCCAATGATTACCCCATGGTGAATGCTTTACAAATTTTGTTTATTCTTATAAAAGTATTTGTGGACTCCAACTGACAAGCAAATCTTTAGTAAATATGTGCCAAAGTCTTGTGACAGCATGGCATGGGCTAACTGTCAAGAAGGGGCTTTTCATCACATAAATATATCAGCCCTGAATTTCTTGCTGCCATAATTTGATAGGTGTCTGATGCCAGCTGGTGTAGTGTTTCCTAAATAGCTGATCACAGCAGAAGCTCGGCTACTACAGTACTTCCTCATTATAATGCCATCCACGGAAGCCATACAGTATACTGCTTTATAGAGAAAAACTACCTTATAATGAAGTATTTGATGATAAATATAATTTCACAAACATTTAATGAAAGGGATCCAAGATCGTATTGACTTTATAACAGGAACCATGTTATAATGAAGAATCTTACAGTGTGGGAGCACTCTATTAACTATACATGTTAACTTCATCAGTTTATCAATGAAAGACATGGTTAAGACCATCACAATTTCTCTTGAATACATCAATCTTATACTGTAACTTTGGAAATTTCAACACCTAAAAATTGCAAAAACAAGAAATACCCAGTTAGTTTTCTATATACCCACCTTTATGTGATGCTTTGTGCACAGTTACATGGTAACTGGAGAAGGCTGTGAAATCACACTCATCACAGTGGTATCTGAAATTTATAAAACTGCTAATAAATTTATTTTGACAAACAAAGTAAAAAAAATTACTTGGAACTAAGAGCTGATGTACAATTTAAAGTTGTGGCATAATTGTGGCTAAGTCCTTTGAAAACAACCCATCTGAGGAACCAAACCATTTAATTTTGACAGGAAGAAGGAGACCAGTCAATCTCTATGACCTTGATCTTTTTCCTTACATTCTAGGAACCATTATCTTCATATTCCACTTACAATGTCTTTAATCTCTGCACTTCAAACCACAAGATCTATAGGTTTCTTTCTTACCTTCAATGAAAGCCAACTGCAAAGCTTGATCAAGGAACTTAGTTTAAAAACAAAACATCCACAAAATTTAGTCCTGGTCTATGATGTAGAACTAAAGCTGTTGTGCAGAACAGTTTTGTTTCTTTAGTTAACAGTACCTTAACCTTTGACCATTTGGCCCCAAAGTTGGCAAACCCCAAATTCAACAAGCTTTTATCTTACCAAAGGTGCAAACCATCCACAAAGTTTGGTCCAAGTCTGTGATGTTGAAGCAATGTTATTGCATTGAAAGCAGTTTTCTTTTCTATGTCAGTGATCTTGACCTTGGACCTTTTGAGCTCCATATCAGTAAGCTTCTTTCAAGTGCAAGTCATCCACAAAGTCTGGCAAAGTTAGAGGGTGCAACTACTGAAGTTATTGTGTGGAAACAAGATAACAGATGGACATATGGATGGTCATCATGACATGGACATAGGGATGGTCATCATGACATGGACATAGCAATGGTCATCATGACATGGACATAGCAATGGTCATCATAACAATATATGCTCCACCTTTTGATAAGTATATAAAGAAGCACTGAGTTACTTATTGTTACTGGGCACTGATGATGATGATGATGATGATGACGATAGTTACTTGCATGCTGTGAAAAAAGGAATGAGTTAATGACCACAAAATTACCACAGAAGGCTGCTATTAAGGAATTTTACTTGCTTCTGTTTTCCAAAGATGACTGTATGCATGATGAATGCTATTTTGCAAAATGATTTCAAGTAAATCCTAACAACAAAAAAACTTAAAATAAAACAAAATAGTAAAATCCCTGCATAAGGACTTTTTAAAGACAGCAACAAAAATTCACCTAACAACTGATTTTTCACTTGTTTACAAAGAGGCAAGAGAATAAATCATTTGGACAAAAAGGTCACATTTTCCCCCGTATCCAGCTGAGTTACACATTCACTCTATGACAGTATTGTGAACAGAAAATCGGTCTTGTTTGCACAGAAAGAATTATTCTCTTTAAATAGAAATTCTTAACATAAGAAGTCTAAAGTGTCACTGTAATGGAATAACATCAGAAAGGAAACCAGTTCTTTACAAGATGGTGATATATATGTATATGTAATTAGGGTTCTTCCAAAAATAAATAAATTGGAAGGGGTTTGGGGTTGGAAGGCACTTTTCAAAGATAACACCACCCATCAAATGTTAACTGGACCAGTCAACATAAAGCGCTTAGACCACGTCACCAACATAAAGGATATGAACAGTTATTGCATACTTTTTCACATCGATATGGTTTACTTTGCAAGACTAATATTTTGGATAGGTGATCAAAGTTATTCAGAAATGTATATAATTGGGTCTAAAATTCATTCCAATTGATCAAACATTAAATATATTTCAATTTTAACCACACTGCATAAAGTTCTATTGATAATGACATATATCACCTTATGACATCATTTCAAACCATTAGAACAGTGATAGGTGCAAATGAAAACCAATGAAGAGGGGGAGATAAATCTGATGTAGGAATAGAAAAATTTTAACATAATATAAATGATCATGCTATAGCATTTGCAAGAAAGACATTATTGTAGTATTATCAATACTTGTCTAAATTACCATTTCTCTTCTTTTACAGATGAGTAAATTGTTCCTTTATCTAGAGAAGAACTGAGTGTCCCTTTTTAACTAAAATTTGCCAAAAACAGACTTTATATATAGTGGAAACATATCTTAAAATTGTGTGTGATTTGTGAGAGTGATATTTGGATTTGTAATGTAGCTTTCAAATATTTTTCAGCCATATGATTACAGTGTCTGCAGTGCAGCAGTTTATAGTGATGTCTAGCACTGGGGCATCATGCCACAGATATGCAACATCATGTCCCACCCAGTCACATCCTGACACCAGGCTGACCAATCCTAACATTAACCTCTTAATGCTGACTGCCAAGTGAGGCAGCTGCAAGCACCATTTTTATAAGTCTTTGGTATGACTCAGCCAGGGTTCTTACCCATGACTTTCCATATCCAAGGCTTTGAAAATTGTATATGTGGTGGCAAAAGTTTAATGTTCATTGTTTTATAGTGGTTCAAAGCTCCCCACTAGCGGGACTACCTCAACAATTAAAGTTGTTATTGGAACCAATGGTCTTTACTTAACTGATCTGTAAATATTAAAAAATTCAGCTTGCAAGAATTTGTTTTCTTAAAAACATTTCTTAACACTTGAGAATTTCTATTTTTCCACAATGGTATACATCAACAGAACATAATTTTGTTGGTGAACTTTCCGAAACAATCTAATCTGTTGGATGCCCTTATCGTTATCTGCAATGAATGCAGCTTCCTCTTCCCAAAGAAATACTTGCAAACAAATCTCACTGGTGGATCAGACTATACTTTCCATCCTTAATTATATTAAGACTCTTCCATTCACCAAACTTTTGACTCCGGAAAACTGGAAAAGCCTTATTTCCTTCCAGGTTCTGACATATTATTTCACAATACAGCAATAAGATTTAATTTTAGTTAAATATAAGTGTTTTGTCACATTTAAAATGGATATAGATATTTTAAGCAAAGGGTACAGTGTAACTATCTTTCTGGGATTCACTTTTCCATAAAATAATTCAGATAAATATAACCTATTATAATAGTATGTCAAAGATCAGCTAATATTGGTGCTTTTCTGCAATAACTTCATTATTATGGTACATGTAATATCCAAGTAATAAATACGAAACACATCAATCAAATAGGTTACCATTTTCTCTTTGTGAAATAAAATGTTGTAGATGCTACTTTCAGTGCTGCATAATGAGCATTCAATAGCCTCTGTGGGGTTTAACAGTGGCAATCTGCTGCTATTTTGACACTGTCATTCTCCACAGACTGGTTCCATTTACAATGTTGGACTGGAACCAAGTTCTGAAATTTATTATAAAGTCAATTACGGAACCAGTCTGTAACATAGTATAAATGGCATCCAGGAGCCAAAACACAGGCTTATAGAGACTGTCAAACACTGTTTACCCACACTAAATCAAGAATTTAGAAGTTAGTACTTTAAATTAATAGGAAATGGTATCTGTCTATGCTTAAGGTATATCTTGTTTATTACACAACATAAATAATCAAAGAAATCATTTTGTAAAAAAGCAGGTATTTGGATAAACTAGAGCACACAATACATCTCACATGATTTTTCATTTCTCCCTATGCAGTACTGTGGTGGTGCAA
Source organism: Megalonaias nervosa (assembly GCA_016617855.1). Taxonomy (NCBI): domain Eukaryota; kingdom Metazoa; phylum Mollusca; class Bivalvia; order Unionida; family Unionidae; genus Megalonaias; species Megalonaias nervosa. The sequence goes on along the minus strand of JAECUM010021667.1, from coordinate 20,264 downwards.
TTAATCCCTGCAATGAAGTTCTGCAGTGGAGAGGTATATATCTACAAATCATCACGGTGACTTGGCGGGCATGTTACACCATGGAAGAGGCTGATGGACATGACTAACTGACAGCTGAACAGCCAGTACATGAAAACCACCCATGGAAAGACATCATAGTGATTACAATCAGATACCATTTGAAGATTTAGTCATCTTTATGTTGATTAGATATTTGTACAATAAATAATCATTTCTGAAATATCCTCTATATTCATTCTTTTACACTTTTAGCCAGTTTTTGCTGACTACTCCCAATCCACCTTCCCCTCTTGTATGCACTTAATACATTCATTACCAAGGGAATTAAATGTACAATCATCGTAGCTTTCATCAGGCTTCTGTTATTCTGCAATCCAGTTTTTCCTATGATTAGCAAGCCAGAGTTTTGCCAGCTTCTGCATTCAAAATTTTTAGGGACTTTTATTATTATTATATATATATATATATATATATATATATATATATATATATATATATATATACACACACACCACTCCCTCGATAACTCACGCCCTGATAACTCATGAACCTGCTTATAACGCGGGGTCAGGCATGGATCCCATTTTTTAAACCAGAAAATACCCAAAAATTGATCCCTATTTACTGAACTTGAAGAAAATCGTGATCAAAATTAGTAACGGAAACTCTGATATATCGCCGTTTTATCGTCGAAAACGGTAGATAGGACCTGAAAATTTAATCAACATTATGAAATATCAAATTTAAAAATAAGTCATACAATTTTTTTCATTCTCTTTCTAAAACGTTGTACACCGCAATTATCGATATGCAAGGAAATTTCGATCAATGAAAATGTCACTTACGCCCAGTGGAGGCAGTACTTTAATAAATAAATACAAATTAAATAATTTTTTTTATCAATTGAAATTTATGTTCTAGTTCTATCTTTTAGTTCATTTTAAGTGTAATCATCATATATGCAATGTGTCCTCTTGTAATTAGACGTAAAATGTGTCAATCTACCGTAACAGCTATGTCCGAGAGCGTTTCTCTGAGAACCTGATGAGTTGCCGACCGTGTTTTGATAACTGACCTGCGGAAGTATTTTTTGTATTGTTCCAATGAATTAAAAGCTGGCCTCCTTTGTATTATCACGTTAATTATGTCATTTGAATCAAATAAAGGAACAGGAATAAAAGAAAAGTGAAAAGGCATGAAACCCTACGAACTTAAAATCTAGCAGGCCCCGGAAAAAAGGAATCTTGTTTAGTGGTGTATCAACTGTTAGTCTAGTTCCCCACTCTTTTGATTCCCGATTTGGCAGAATACTATTAAATACCACTCCAGGAACTAGACTCATCAAGAAAACAAAAAGCAGTGACGTAATACACAGATGTTTTCGCGTACACATGATGGTTGTTGAAACCAGTTGGAACGATCTCATGTTGGACATTTTCAAAATAAATGTTATTTCAACAGAATAATGAGCAACTTCATTAGAAAAAGCGCGTTATTAAAAATTATTATTGATGTCATTGTAAAATGAGCATTCATCATTAAACGGCCCAGTTCCCTAACCCAATCTCTCCCCCCCGCTGTTTTATCGATGTCTAAGTGAATTATTTCAACTTTTGGAGGTCCCTCGGTAACTCGCGCCCTCGCTTATAGTGCGGTCTATGTTTGTGGACCCCGTTGTGCGTGGGTTATCGAGGGAGAGGTGTATATATATATAATTTTTTATTTTAAAATTTGGCAATGATTCCAATAAAAAAGGACTAAAAAGACATTTAAAAACTGAAAAAAAGATGATTCACTCAAACTACAGTGTTAACAAAATTTGCATCATCACATTATGTTGATGTTATCTAAAATCAAAATCAAAAAATCAAAATCACTTTTTTTCAATAATATAGGCCTCCAACCCATAATACAAATTTCTGTTTATGATATACACAACTGGAACACCACATTTTCTTTGATACAGGTGATATATAAATTCTGGACTTACTTCTACACCTATTTCTACATTTATTTCTGAATAGTAACATTTTCATGTGATTTTATTCAGATGGAAATAAAAGATTCTCTCTCCCAGCAAATGATCTGTACATTTAGTGTGATAAATTATACAGCGTCACTACATCACTGCTAGAAATAAGCAAGTACAATGCTTGGTTGTACATAATATACATTTTTTTTATATCATCCAATAATATCATATTCTGGATAAATGCAAACAAAATGAAATTCATCCTCTATTAAATAAATATTTCTTCTCCTTCACAGTTCACAAAATCATAATGCTCTATCTATTGTTTCCCTTCTTCCTGTTTCAATCATTTGATTATGTCTTGAACACCTTAGCTGCACTAAATGTTTTCTTAAATTAAAAGGTATATGACATGAGGGGTATTTCCTCACATTGTAGTAGGGATTTATACTGACTACAGTAGCAATATTTAAAAAAGTGCCCATTAATGTATAAGGGCAATGACCTTGATAACTCAGTGTCTCACTGTGCTGTCTCGTAATCTCAACTTTGTGGCAACTTTATCATGATAGGTGGGGACATGGTGGAGGGACTGCATCTTAATCCTCTGCACATTCTCTCCATCCCCACAATGACATGTGGAGAAATGAAAATCATGTGAGCTGTACTGGACTATATATATAATATATGCTGACCAAATCTGTATTGTATCTATATAGCATATATTATACTTAATCCCAGGAAAGCCAAAAGACTGTTCTGTAGGACATGCTGTCTCCCCTGCAGCCATTACTTGATTCATATCTCAGTCTCTGCTTCGCAAAAAGCTTTCACAAAAGCCTCTAATAGGTCAACATAGCTGTCATCTGCCAATCTTGCTACAGAAACATAATACTAATGTCACGCAATGCAAATAAAGGCAGACTAATGTGATACAAAGCCAGGATTCTTCATCATTTTCTCTCACAGAACCTGAAGCTTAAGTTCAAAATCTAAATTAGATACTATATGTTAATATATCAAACTCGATATCTAGAATGTAAGCATAGGAACTAATGTCAACAACATTCTTAAATTTCTAAAAGTCTATCTAAAGTTTGATTAAAGTTAAAGAATGAGAAAGCTTTTGAACTTTGAGACTGACCTTGAGTTTCATTTGTAAGATGGTTCCAGATCACACAGGGTCTGGACTGGGAGAGATTTCTTATCCTATAGCCAAAAATGACTTGCATTATTTGTGTAACTTGCTCAAACATTTTATGGAAGAAATGAAGGTAGCTCTGAACATTGTACCAATTCCATAAAAATATCCATTTCAGATTAACAAAATAGTACATAATGTTTTACTTCATGTACCTTTTGACTAAACAAGAAATAGGAAGAAATTAGTAGCAAGTGTTATACTGAGGCAGGACTTCAGAAAAGTATGCTAGTGAATAGTGTAATACACAGCCATCACTAACTATAATACTGTTCATGGGAGTCATAAAAGTGTACCATGTCAAAGGTAAGCTTACCTTACACTGGGTTACATTGCTAACAAAACAACCACATACCAGTGTAATTGGATCCTTGACCATGTGTGTGTTATATCAGGGACATTGTTAAACTGATGTGTTCTATATAGAGGGACAAGTGTAAAACAATAATACATACAATATCAAAGACCATGTTATGTTGAAGTGCCTTAGACAGATCTGCCAACCCTAACTGGACCTTAACAGTAAGGCAGTCACAATTTTTCCATAAGCTACACCAATTTTCTGACAGATGTAATGAAATATCATGTACTGCAATTGTTGACCTAGAAATATGCATTTAAAGAGTTTTAGAAGTGTGATCAGATATGAAGGAAAAAATTAAGTTCAACTAAAAAGTTTGTAAAGTACACAAAGACCTTAATTACCTCCAGTAATGATTTAGAAACTACAGTTCCAAACCGCATGGAGCTCAAAGGCTTCTTGCTAGATCCCTTAACTGTGTGTAATCGTTGGGTTTCTTGGTGGTTTTATTTTTCAATTTCACGTCACAGTGGCAATCATATCTACCATAATAATTATTGCTTGTTTTCCCTAAGAATCTGAATATTCTTTTTATTTTATTTTATTTTATTTCAATTCTAATTGTTTATAATAATAAACTTTTTCAAGAAGCTTATTGCCCTTTCATCTTTATAGTGTTTATGTTTGTTAAACTGCATCTTTACAAAATGCTGTAAGCAACAGGTGGTCAGCATGAAAAATATGGGCAGTTTAAAGCACCTGATTTACTCCTGTAAAGTAAGACTGGTTCCCTGATGAACTCCACTGAATCTAATATGAAACCTGGATCTAGATCAAACATGGACAAGCTTTTTAACTGCAGCGATCATATTTCATAACTTTTGCTACTATTGTGTAAGTCCATATTTTAAGGGGTATTTCATGATGACTTATGGTCCAACCATGCTATACTAAGGTGCCCTATATAGAGGAACCAGTGTAATAACCATAATACATGTAACAACAAGAAACATGCTATACCAAGGTATATAGAGGGACCAGTGTAATAACTATAATACATGTAATATCAGGAACCATGCTATACCAAGGTGCCCTATATAGAAGGACCAGTGTAATAACCATAATACATGCATGATAGTGTTCTTACATTTTGTACTTGTCTGGCATTGGGACCAGGTGGACTTTAAACATGTGCTTGTGGTAGTCCAAGCGTTTAGCAAATGCTCGTGAACAAAGATGACACAGCTCCTTTCTCTCCTTGTTGTGAACATTCTTTATGTGTTCCTGTTGAGATTAAAGTGGACTAGAACATGTGTGCATTTTCAAAACTCTGACATATACTGGCAACAATATAGTATATTGAAGTTAAACTGTATCTTTTCACTAGATTATGTAATAATTTGTTACAATTAATTTATGTACATGTCTTGCAACATTTCTTTGATGTTTACCTGAAAATGGACAAATAAATTTCTGATTTTATTTGCCTTTTCAAAGTGTAACTTTTCCCTTACCAAATTAATGACTAAATAACTTAATTCTTTCAAGATCACATTTAATATTTCAACTCAAATAAAATACATTTGATAATATCATTGCATGTTTCATGCAAATCTTTAAATGTATATGGCCAGGGATGTGAAGTTATCTAAAAACAGTACCATCTTTCCCAATGGAAAATATATATCTTGCTATCTGCTTGCCCAAGTAAACATTGTTTTGCCCCAGGCATGACAAAATGGGAATTTGATCAAAAGTGCATTGTGAGACTAGTATAATTGTTTGGCATAGGGTGGTCCCTCTAGTGGATACATCCAAACAGCCATGACAAAAACATCAATTAAGATCAAAAGTGCATTGTGAGGCAAGTATAATTGTTTGGCATAGGGTGGTCCCTCTAGTGGATACATCCAAACATCTATGATGAAAACATCAATTAAGGATGAAAACTCTTGCATGTGTAAGAAGCCAGGATGGAACAGCAAGTGAGCAAAGTGATTGTATTACATCTGCACTATCCTGACAATATACAGTAAAACGTTGCTAATCTATAATGTTAGCATTTGGGCAACACTGAGCTAGACTCTTTCCTGCGTTTTGCCCTTATGACTGTTTTAAAGTTCCCAAAATCTTTTATCATTGAATTTCTCAAAATTAATCTTGGAAAATCTTGGGAATAAATTCAACATAGAACATTATTAGCAATCAATATTTGGTTCTAAACCAAAAATAGCAGGCTACAAGGATTTTTCGGGCTATCAATGTTGAGTGGATAAACAGACAAAAACTGTTTTGATCACCTACATGGATGTGTGTGTGTGTGTGATTGTGCGTGTGTGTGAGTGAATGTATGTGTGTGTGTGTGTGTGTGTGTATTTTTAACATAACTCTAACAATTTTTCAGTTATATTGCTATGATGTCTGCAGTGTGGCAGTTTATAGTGATGTCTAGCACTGGGCCATCATGCTGCAGACATGCAGCATGACGTTTCACTTAGTCAGATTATACAAACTCCAGGCTGACCAGTCCTACCAATAACCTCTTAATGCCGAGTGCCAAGTGAGGCAGCTGCTAGTACCATTTTTATAAGACTTTGATATGACTCAGCTGGCTTCTGAACCCACGACTTCCCACATTTGAGGTGGATGTTCTAACCACTTAGGCCACCAGAGTGGTCCCTACATGGATTAGTCAGAGAGTATTTTTTATTGGCTGAATGTCATTGATGACATCACAGTAATATTATGTACAGGACCCCTCACCCACTTTCCAGACTTGAGGAATGGGGTCTCATTCTTATTATCATTGTGGTCTTTACTCCAATTGCCTTGGCACTAAATAACCAACTTGTGTTGCTAGGCTCTATAACATTGAAACAACAACAACAAAACCAATGATGTTGTTACAGTAACTGTTGTTGTTGATTTGAGCTTAATACCATTTTTCTGCACATGATAGGCTATACAAGGCGACCAGTATATCTGGTGGAGGAAGAATAAGGAATATCCTTGGGAAGAACCAACAATCCACAGGGGGCTACTGGCAAGCTTTCTCACATACACACATTGTTAGAGCTAGAGACTCAAACCTACATGGGAAGAGGTGAGATGTCAGTGATCTGCAAAGGAGAGTATCTCAGACCACTCAGCCACCTGGGGCTGAATTTATTGGGATCCAGGACTGTACCTATGACAAGGGTGGCAGTACACTAAAGAGATTTATAATGAAGTCCCTTTGTACAATTAATTCATAAATGGCCTAAAGTCACCTTGAATGTGCTGGCAGCTCACACAACTAATAAGGTGTAAACACAAATGACTGTTCAAAAGATGCTCTTGTGTTGAAGAACATACATTAGGCATAAACTGTATGCCATAATCAAAAGAATGTGTAATGTGTAATGTGGAATCCATCTTGAAAGACCACCCCTCCTGCCCAAAAAACAGGACCTCTCAAAACAGGCCATCTCTCTTGACAATTCTTAACACGATACAAATGATAAATCAGTTGTCTTTCATAGCTGTGGTCTTTCAAGACAGGTCTTGGGGCCCCGAGTGGCCGAGTGGTCTAAAGCGCTCAACGTTACGGATCACTGCCATATCACCTCTGTCAGCGTGAGTTCGAGTCTCAGGCTCGGCTAACGTGGGCACGTGAGAAAGACTGCCAGTAGCTTCTCGTGGGTCGGTGGTTCTTCCCTGGGTTTTCCAGGGTTCTTCCTCCACCAATTATACTGGCCACCATGTATAGCCTATCTTGTGTTGAAAAATGGCGTTAAACCCTACAACAACAAGACAGGTCTTACCATGTAAAGAAAACAAGAATTATACCGGAAAATGAAAATTATTCATGATATGCAATACAACATTCTACACTTATCATTATCTACATGTATATATAGGATACTTGTCATACTGCCCATTCACATATTTTTTAGCGGAATCCAATTTAATGGTTTTGCATACTATGACCATGATTACATTTTTGTCATTACTACATATCAAGGGCAAGTTCTGACTTTATTCATTTATAAGTCAAATCCAACTGCCAACTGCAAAGACCCAGATTTGTCATTGCATGAAGCAATGGCAGATCCTAGTCAATGAAATTTGTCAGGAGTTTTCAGTATAATAAATAACAAAGAACCTAATATGCAGGTGCATTATGTGATGGCAGACTGCAGTCTACATTGCTTGCAGTTGGATCAGACTTATATAAGTCAGTATATATGGTACCTGACAGACAAAAAGTAGTTATTTGGTTCTATAAAATTTAATATTTGAATCATTCACAAAATTTAGAAATATTGGTGCTGTGCAAACAGTATTGAATAAACAATGTTTTGCAAGCACTGCATCTGCTGACTACCTTTAAATATTGCTCTCTTTTGAACCTGTGTTCACAGTGTGGACATATATGTTGTGTATTGGAATCTTCTACATGGATATGGGTCAGCTGATGAGATCTCAGGCTGGTCAAGGACTTGAACTGTTTCCCGCAATCTTCACAGATGTGGGGCCGCTCTTCCGAGTGACTGAACTGCTTGTGTTTGATGAATCGATGCTTGTCAACAGTTTCATACTCACATTTCTAAACCAAATGGTAGGAGAAACAGGTTAGAGTCATGACCCACCCAAATCCCAATATGGTTCACAGATAATTAGCATTACAGGAATATTAAGTCACCATAATCATATTCTTCTAATTTATTTCACATGGTTTATAATAATCAAATCAACAAACAACAGTTGTTAACTAGATCTAAGTAAAAAAAAAAAAAACATGAAAAAGCACTGTGGAATAATAATGTCTCAGTGTAATAAGTTCAGAACTTTTGAACAATGTGAAAAATTGCATTAAGGTCAAACAAAATCTTATTAGGTCATCTACACATTCCTACAAACATGTGTATCAGAATTCACTTGGCAATCTCAAGTGGTTTTAATTAACTGTGCAAAGGTTTTCTCAAAAAGAATGTCCTAGTCCACAATGCTGTAAAAAATGTTACAAAAAACTTAAAATTTGCTGTAATGGTATAATCAGGTCATCAATGTATGCATACTAAATTTTACTTCTCTACCTCAGGTGGAATCTGTTTCAATGTGCTGAAAAAAATTCTCATAAAGTCAAAGTCCTAATAGATCCAAAGTTTTGTAAAATATTGAATAACATTGGATTGGTCTGTAAAAACTTGTCAGGTCATCTACTTACGAAATTAATATGATAAAGTGTAAAATTTCACAGCTCTGAGTGTAATATTTTTTGCACTACTGTGCTAGAAGGTATTTGAGACAGATCCACATGTATGGATGCAGAGACATATGGATGAAATAGCAGCAAAACAATATTCACTAATCTGCTATCACAAGGGAAGCGTAATCTTTATTACTGTACAAAAACTACCTTAAATTTTGACGGCCATAAAATATAAGACAGAACATACCTCAATGTCACACTTGAAAACCTCACATTCAGTTGGGTCATAAGGCAGTCCATGCTTGGTGTGTTCATGACTGGCCCTATACACTTTGACTCGAAATACTGAAGAACATACACGACATTTGTACCCCTGAGAACTATTTCCATTATCCTCCTTTGCAAAGATGCCGGAGTCCTCCTTTCTCTTGATCTCTTCATTTACTGACCTACTGGATACATCTGAATGCAAATTACTAGGTGATTCTTCAGATTTTATTTTCTTCTGATAATTCTCTGCCTGTTTGGAAGATGACCTAGTTCTCTTTTCTGATTTCTTTTTCAAAATAATGTAACTTTTGGGAGGTACACCTGCATCTGTTCCATTGAAATTCACTTTTTTGTCACCAAGATTATCATTGGCTGCAATCTCTATCATGCCATCAACAAAATATTGTTCCTTGTTGATGTTGTGTACTTTCTTAGCTTCTGGTGAGAATTCCATGTCAGACCTTGATAATGATATGCCAGAATCTGTAGATGAAACTGCAGATGATACATTTGAAGATGGTGATGAGGATCTTCTCTCCGCATTTTCATTACTGCCATGCTCAACTTTCACTGGATATTGTATACAGCATTGATTTTTATGTAATCCTGCATCACTGACATTTTTGGAAAATTCACATTGTTTTATTGTAAGCCTCAATGACCTTCTTAGAGATACAACTGGCTCCGTTTTAACATTCTTTTCAGATATATTCAAATTCTTTTTTAATTCCATCATTTTCCTCCTGGTCATAATCTGCTGTCTTCTGCTTCTATCAAGTCTATAGTTCCCGCTTATGTCCTTTCTCATGTTTAAATCCTTCATAAAAGATCCTATTCTCCTAAAATTTTTAGGTTCATCTACAGATAATTTCCTAGGGCTTCCGGTTTTTCTTTTCTTAGAACTAGAAGCACATTCAGCCATTGGAGACTGATCTGACAGTGAATAATTTTCTTCAAAATTGTCATCATCACTGCTGAGCACTTCAAAAGCCTTACCATCATTTGGATCCTCAAGACCATGACCTTCCTGCTTGACCAAAACCTCTTTGATCTTTGGATCAGCTAATGGTTTGGCAACAGTTTTAAAACTATCCCATTTTTGAGTCTCCAATATTTTATCATCTAAAGACTTTCTTGCATTCTCAGCACGAGGATCTGAAATGTTTTTTACAGCATGTTTCTCATGACAAAATGAGTTCTGAAGATTCTGCTGGCTTCCATTTTCATGAAAGGATTCCATACATTCTGTATTATATGGTGTTTGTGTAGATGCCTCAGATATTCTTCTTGTGCTGCTCCTCCCATTGTCTAACACTGGTACAGTCTGTCTACCATCTTCAGTGATAAATCTCTTTTTAATTCCTTCAATTTTAATACTATCGTGGTTATTTTTATAGCTACCAGAGACAATGTTCTGAAAGGACTTCATGAATGTTCTGACATTGACAGTGGCAGTTTTGTTATGTGTTCTGCATTGTGAATTCAAAAATTTCATTTTATAATAAGAGTATGGCTGAAATACAGATGCAGTTGTTGCAAAGCATACCTGGTTGCCATAGTTACCAGATGGTCCAGCAGGTGGGGAGATATTACCAATTCTGGACATGTCAGCTGTTGTGGCAAGAGTTAAGAGACCACTGTCATTACAAAAGTCATTATCAACACCTTTATGAAAATTTGTGGCACTACAACTTGTATCCTTCTGCATACTAGTGGAATTCCCATTGGTTTGGAGGGTTATAATGTTTTTCAATGATGGTGACCTTCTTGGCTGAGTAGTAACACCTATACTTAATGGCTGAACAGTCACAATACTAGTACTGATGACTGCACTACTGGATGTGCAGTGCTGACCATTTTCTAACTCACCAGGAATTTTTATTTGTGCTGTGATTGGTTTTCTACAGTAACTATTTGTGGGTGTTAATTGGTTCTCATTCAGATTCAATGCCTTTGATATTGTAGACAATTTTTGTGTTCCTTTAGACAAAATGGTCTCACTGCAGTCTTTAGATATCTCTTTCAATTTCTCAACAACAAACTTCAAACGTAAAAGTTCACAAATTTGCAAAGTTGCCTCAATAGCAGTTGTATTTACATCAAATGTTCCTGCATACATATACTCCACAATTTTCACAAGCTCCTCCATATAGACCCCCTTCAGCACAACTTTAGTCATTTCACTGGAAAGAGGGACTTGACTAAGAAAGTTCCTAAAGAAAGGGCTGGAGGCAGAAAGAACAATTTTGTGGGCTCGCATTTCCCCATCCTCAACTTCAATGACAACATCACACATCCATCCTCTTTGTTTGAAGCTGTAAAGTTCCCTACATAGGACTACAGGATGGTCAGTGGAATGAATTCTGTAATAATCTGCCATCATCCTGAAAAAAAAAAATAATAAAGAAAAATGATGATGACTACATCAGCAAATATATTATATGGTTGGTGTAATGCCTCTGGATCATAGTTATAATGTGTATATACTTATTTACAAAATGAAAGTTAGATCTGTTTGTCAAGCATGTGTGCCACAGTTGTAACCAAAGCATTCCAATTTACGAGAGTCTAAAAACCTGATTATTACCATATATATATATATATATATATATATATATATATATATATATATATATATATGTCTCTGCTTATAAATTGAGTCCAACGGCAAACAACATAGACCATGATCTGCCATGGCATAATGCAATTGCAAATCAGGGTCTGTGTTGTTTTTTCTACTGATTACTCCTAAGAAACTGCATGGACCCTGGTCTGCCATCGCATTATATGATGGCATATCTGGATTTATGCCGTTTGCAACTGGTTGTTATTGTTGTTGTTGTGGGGCTTAACGCCATTTTTCAGCACACGATAGGCTATACATGGCGGCCAGTATTAATGGTGAAGGAAGAAACCGGGAAATCCACGGAAAGAACCACCGACCCATGAGAAGCTACTGGCAAGCTTTCTCACATATCCACATTCGCCGAATCTTAGACTCGAACCCACGCAAACAGAGGTGAGATGGCAGTGATCTGTAACGGAAAGCGCTTTAGACCACTCGGCCACTCGAGGCCCCAGAGTTTGCAACTGGATTAATCTTATATCTTCCAGTTCATCATTCACAGTTTGTAGCTGGACTCGACTTACATGCAAATATATATGGTAATCTTTCAAACATCATTTAAATCTATTCAGGTCATCTATGTATGCACATGAACATTGATTGTAGATCTACTTTGCCAATAACTGTTTTTATGGTTTCTGCAAACAGACCCTGAAACAGACAATCTGCAGTCATTCCACATTTAATTGCATTCCATTCTCCTTTCAACTTTCATTCTGTCAATGGTCAAATATGGTCTCAGAAAAGCATTGAATTTGCATTTATTACTTCCATTCATTGTTTCCTTTCATTTTGTCCAATGCACTCACAAATATTGAGATTTCTATTTTGTATATTATAAAATAGAACTATTGCATTCATATTATCTTGTCTCATAAAAAGTTTGCTTTAATAAAATAAAAATAAATTTGCATAAAATTCCGAAGACGTTTAATTTACAGTAGACAAAAACATAACGGTGATAAATGTAAAAATTGATGCATATTTATCAGCACATTTCTTCTTCCATTTTATTCAGAAGCCGGAAGAGCATAAGACTCATAATTCAAAGATGACAGGCTCAATACCTGCCCAGGTCAGTGGCCTTCGCGTGTCCTTGGGAAAGGCATTTATGATATAGACAATTATGTCTAAAAAGGACCAAGCAAAAAATCCCAAACTATTCATTCAAATTAAAATTGTACAGATACAACAAATAGTGATGACATCACATCAGTGGCAGTTGTTAGAACAATTTTATAGCTTGTAAGCAGTGAAAAATAGTCTGTCAGCGCAATAAATCTTATCTGAGATTATCATGAAAAAGGGCTTTTGAATATGGAAATTTAGCAGCAGCTCAAATTACTGGAAAAAAGAGTTTTAATTCCATTCCTGAATTGAATCTAAGTTTCCTTTTATTTTTATTTATTATTCATCATTATCCATTCTGTGTTTTGCCTCTGTTCTCCAATTCCTATAAATTGCATTCCTTCTACATATTCTGTCTCTCAATTCACTAGCAAATTATCTATTTCAGGGCCTGTAATCCCATCAACAAAATTTTATTAAAAGAATCCAAGTCAGAAAAGAATAATTATAATCATAAAAATCCACTAATTAATCATTGGACTTTGAAAAATCTAATGAGGTCATCTAGATATGGACATATTTCTATACCTACAAGACTTAATTAACCAACAGTACATTGGTATTGTAAAGTTATATACATATACACTGTATGCTGGTTTAATATTTTCAGAGTCTGTTCCAGATTTGATAACTATTTTGGGGAGAATTCCTGCCTCCATTTGAATTAAAGGGAAATTTCCAAATACTGGAGGAATTTTACAATGAAATTAAGTTATGCCTACACATACGATGTGATATATTCATGCATTAGGTTTACTTTGCCACATGACTTTGAGAGATTAGTGTGAATAACGAAAATGAGCATCCGAAAACAGACCCTGTATTCAGGTCCTGGATGTAATACACCCAACGAATAAATACATAACACTCATCTCCACAAGAACAAGTGGGATCTACCTAGCTAATTTGTGGGCTTTATATTCAATTATATGCACTAAGGATTCATAGCAGATAGAAATTCATTGGGCTGGAAAAGAATCAAAGTCTAATACCCAGTGTCATACTTAGCTTTTGGCCGAACACTTTGTGTGACACCTGGATATTACAGTGTGTGTGGGGGTAGGTGGGTGAGGGGGGTAAACCAGTGGCTGGTAATTAGGAAAGAGTAGAAAATGATCAAATTACTTTTTATGTGATGTAGGTTCAATGCTTTTTCCATGATAATGCTAACAAAAGATCATAGTTCAATGAGTAAATACCATAAAACTTATAAAAATTCAACAACATTATCAAAACAGAATGTAAATCTGATGAGGGTATTTCAATCTACATATGGACAGAAACAGAAAACATTATTTCATTTATCTATGTCATGTAGTTTTTTTGTAATCATGCCAACAAGCTTATCAGATTAAACTGAATGATGTACATGCAGTATGGACAGATAGGACCAAATAAAGATACATGTACCCTGCTGTAAGAAATAGATGTACAAAAGTATGTTTATTAGACCTTTCATGATTGACAGTTATAGCATCACATCAATGCCACAATGTATTGCTGTCAATGTTTGAACTGTAAATAGTGTTGAATATTACTAAAAAATTAAAAACTAGGTAAAGAGTTACATCTTTCTTATTATGGTGACAAATTAAGATTAATTATTGTCAGGGCCACAGAGAGCGAACACTGGCCCTGGGGTAAGAAACACCCGGGCCTCTCCTAGTTCTTGTTAAAAAAAATATTTTCTTTTATGAAGTTAAAAAGCGTTGTTCAGCCTGAGCCCCCTTATGGGCCCGGGCCCCAGGGATATATCCCTGGCTTTCCCCCCCTCTTGTCGGCCCTGATTATTGTAAAAACAAATTCCATCCCCAGGATGAATTTTAAATAAATATTCTTGGTCTGATTTTTAAAAGAAAAAAAATGATTCTATCCATCATACAAGTCAAAAAATATTATCTTGAGGTAAACAAAAAATTGTTCCTGCGTGAAATAAAATCCCAGACACACCATGAAAATTGAATGGTCAGTCCATTCAAATATACATTCACTGGCAAACTTTATTCACTTCATTAAATAAATGCAAAATTCTTGCTAACACTGCCTCAATGTTACACTCATTTACATATATTTTCAAATGACTCATTCATAATTGTGACCTTATAATGAAACTTAGTCAACATAAATATAATAGAATATATTATTTGATAGAATTCTGAGAAGTCTTGACTGAAATACAGAACTGTATCATCAAGAAACACTTTGTGGCATCACATACAGCATTAGCATCAATAAAATATTCCAGAACACTGCACTAAGCCATTGTTATCATACATTTTTTGTGTTAAAGTTTCAGATCAACAACGTAAAGTAACCAGTGTCTTGTTGCAAATGGGCTTTGAAACAAACACACACACACCCAAAAAAATACAAATAAAAGAAAAACAAAAAATAAAATTTCGAACCAAAACAGGCACTTGCTTTAAGGTGTTTATAATTTGTGGATTTTTTTAATGTGGGGATTGTGGTTACCCTGTTTTATTATTTAATATCTTAACAATCCAGAACATGAAAAATGTTAAAAGAATGGAAAAATATTAGTGCGCTTGTACAAACGACCTACGATTATATATGCATTGTTAAGAACTCTCGACTTTTGCTGTTTTATAGTAACATGGTAGACAAATAAAACTCATATTTTGAAATAGTTTGTGCCTCAGAAGGTGTGTAATTCGTTGTTGTTGATGCTGAGGGGTGGGTGTCAATTATATTACGGTCTAGTATTGCCATTTGCATTTCGCCGAAAATAGGTGCCACAGTATCCGAAGTATAAACATAGAACATTCGATAGGTTTATCATTGTAAAATTGCATTATGAAAAAATGACAGATTTAAGGAGACGATTCATTAAAATGTGACGAACGTAAACGATAATAACACACATGCATGTATGTATTTTGTGACTTGTACTATACATATCTATCCCTTATAAATGTACCGACCTTGAAACAGCTTCTACATACATATTTGACGTTCTTAAAGTAAAAATAAGGTTAAACAACTACCTTTAGCTGAAGCGTATATTAAACTCAATGACCAAATCATTCATACATAAAAGCTGCATAAAAAGCAGGTTTAGTCCGATAAAATGTTATAAAAATAACAAATATTTCATGGGACAAAGAAATACTCCATAATTTCCTGTGATTTAAGGGATACAACTCTAGCAGTACATGCTGTCGGGCATTTTTGCACACGTAAGGTTTCCGTCTCCAATACTGAAGCAAAACGCATACAGAATTCGACCGATTGACGAAAATAAAATACTGCAATGCTTACCAGTTGAAAAGAGGCAATTGTCACCAGAATATTCTGTTCAAAATAATATTAATTTTGGACACACGGGATACCACCCCTGTGTGCTAGGCCTATACGCCGGGGAATTTCTTGAGAATCCCGTTCTAGCGTCAAGTTGACACGTTGGGTAGCACAGGTGTTCGATGCGATCTTGATGTTGAAAAAAAAAACCAATAATCTGAAGGAAAAAAAAATCATACAGAGTGACAAAAATACCTCAGATTACCCCCATGACCCGTTCTGACATAGGACCCTGTCTATCATACTGTATAAGAGAGAAGGTCAGTAACTTCCAAACACTTCGTTCCACCCATGACCCTCGATTTCCTTCTGCTATTTCCGTTTTTAAAGGCATATTACTATATTATATGGCTTGCTTTACTCCAAAGATATTTTTTTATTCATCAAGCCATCATTGACATCAAAGAGTTAACTCGGCACCTTAAAATATCTGCTGGTGAAAACATCATCTCAATATGACTTCAGTTCAGAAAGAGAGTGATAACAAAGTTTTCTTGATGGCTGTTGTTACGGCCTTATTAGACCTCATATCGGCACCTTTTTGTATATAGGGCCGACTATATATCATAAGACTTGTAGTGAAAACCTTGATGTGACCATCGATTCAGAAGGAGTAGAGATATACAAATTTTGAAGTATGTCACTGTGTGGCGGCCATGTTGGATGTCAGTTCGGCATCATTTTTCATTGCACCCAAATAGGCATCACCAGTAGTCTTTCTGCGTGAAAACCTCTCTTCAGTATTGCTTTCTGTTCAGGAGAAATTCCGATAAGATTTTGAAAAATGGCTATCCTGGTGGTCATATTGGCATCAAATCAACACCATTTGTACTTTGGACCAACTAGATATCATAAAAAGTCTGTTAGTAAAAACAAACCGTGCTGATATTATTACTATTGCAACCGCTGTAGGAGGAGTAGCAAGAACACATATTTTCAGTTTACACATATGACGTCGGATCGGCACCATCTTTATATAGGTCCAACTTGACTTCATATTAATTCTTTAGAGGAAACCCCTAATTGATACGCCCATCCATTCAGGAGGAGTAGGATTCAAAATATTTTTAAGATGGCTACTGTGCAGGCCATATTGGAGTTCAGATTGGCACCATTTTCATTTAATACCAACTTGACATCATAAGAGCGGAAGCCCTATGTTGATATGACTATCCATCCAGGAGAAATGGCGATAACAATCTTTTCAAGATGGCGTTATTGCGGCTAAATTGGATGTCAGAGCAGCATTATTTTCAATTAGGACCAATGAGACCAGGGGATGCAAATATGTAAAAAGTATTTTGGCAATCCTCCAAGTAGTTTAGGAGCAGTATCGATAACAAATTTGTGCTAACGGACTGACGAACGAAGAAAAGAAGACCCTCCAATAATTGTTTATGGTTTATTATCTGTCTGGCGTTTATGATGAAGAAATTCAAACAATTGCACTTATGCCTGTTTAAATTGCTTTTTAATCACTGGTGGTCTTAGATGGTCCTTATGACAGAAACAACTGAGCAGCTTAAGCGAATCTCAGAAGAAAATTGATTTCCAGGAATTTCTGGGGACCTTTTTAATGACAAACATTGCTTATATAAGAGTTACATAACTTTACAGTAAGTGAGTTACATACGACTGCCATTTGCAAGAAACTACGTTTCGGTTTCGAATGTTTTAACGTCTACAGCATAACGCGCGCACTTTGGGATCACCTTAACCGTTTAACACATAACTAGACTTCATGAGCTTTGCCAATAAGTAGGGGTTAGATCTAGGGCAAAATGAACTGAAGATGGGGAAGGGGATTTACCATATTTCTGTAATTTGGAAAATAGAAACTATAAAAGTAAGATGATGCCAAATTTAGGCAAACAAGATGGAACATTTACCCAAAATGAGCTAGAAATTTATAAAAATTTTATACTGTCACGTCTGCTAAGCACCCAGCTAAAGTCATGTATAAGCTATAAATTACCTGTCTTGGGAATATTACAGCGGCCTTGTGTTTGATCTCTAAAGATTTCTGAGTGGTTAGTGTTGAACTCTTACGCAAGGTTACCATGACCAGCCACAGATAAGAAACTTGAGTCGGCAAAGGCGACCGGTCACGTCACTTAATAAAGGCTTCCCGTTATCACACCTATATGTTAACGGTTAGTTCAAGGATCAAAAGGAAAGTCCACGGGGTGAACGGGGCATGTTCATATTCGTCCCCTCGTTGACAGACATAGAGAGGGACATTGTCCGTTAAGTCTGATTGGATCGGTCCACAGCGATATCAAATAAAAACTGAGATAGAGGTCGTGATTACAATTCAGACCCGAATGATACCTTCCGAAACCGTAAGAGTAGTTTAGTATTCGCCAGGAAGGATTGCAGATCAGTAGGGTTTACTCCGAAAAAGAAGCCACTCGTAATCTGGTGGCAGAACTTAGAGGTACAATCTAAGGAAAGACAAAGCTTCGAAAGGGTCAATGATTTATTTGCTCGATTTTTGCAGAATATTACAGCATAATAATTGCAATTATTTTTAGCATGTACGCTTAATTACTAGGATCGTTCAGTATGTAGAATTACCTTTGCAGTGTTTCATTTACATGTGTATTTTGAAAAATGGGCTTGAGCCTTACGTACAGAATTATTAGATGCCAGGTGTAATTATGTAGATTGTTAGCTTGTGGTCAGAATTAATTTTGTAATTCGCTATTAGGTAGTAAACCAGTGCAATTATTAATGCGTTATGTTATAATTTACAGATGCTTGAATTGTAATTTTGAAAACATGATTGAAGTATTTAAGATACGTTACTATGGATATACGCATATATCAGAACATGGACATTTGAATATTTGTTTACTTTGTATGAGTTGTAAGATAAAGAAATGTGTCTGATTATTGTGATATTGTTTAGTATAACGTAATTAGAAATATGTACTGATCTGACGGAATTTATTGATGTATGTATAAGAAGTAATTGATGCCGTGCTGTATCATGACGTTTGTTTTACCATACAAGAACGTACTGGTATCTCCATGTGAACGAATGCGTGACCGAAGAAATTTAATAGCCGCTATCTGTTGATAGGCTGTGTGTAGCGTGAGATGAGAGGGCTAAGGAAAAAGACTGTACCGTCCTTGTATTTTCACAAGAAGCTTTTTAGGAGACAGAGAACTTCCGGTTCCATTCGGTCCCAAGTTTCCAAGAGTTGGAGACGGAATTCAAACTGTAGCCGAGACAGTCAAAGTCCACATAAGTGTAGTCGTCTGGGAGAAGTGGAGATGGAGGAGAAGGAGTGTAGAGAAAGTCGAGGAGGAGGAGGAGAAGGAATTTGGAGAAAGGTCGGGGAGGAAGAGGGGAGGGAACTGGGAGAAATAAAAGAGAGAAAGTGTATAACAGATGAGTAGAAATACAAGGACAAGGTGGAAATAAATCTCAGACTGCTAATCAAGTGACTCAATAGGCTTATTAAGGGGTCGAGCGGAAGGAGTGTAATTGGAAATTTGAGTCATTTGATTATTGACTTGTTATTAAATTGTTATTCATTGAATTTCAACCTTTTTTGTACATTTAGCCATCTAACTGTCGGCATCGTTGCCTGGGGGCTCGAAATTTTACATCTATCTTTCACTAAATTTAACTTTCAACAAAATAGAGCCTGGGTGGGACTTCTATAATATTTAAAATTAAATATTGGGAGAACCCGACCCCAACTATATAGTTCGTCACATATACAAAAAACTATATATTCTTAACAAAATGTAGACCCAGTTGATCTTCACGAGTCACTTAATTTTAGAGACATCACTAAAATGGTACACAAAGTAAATCAGTGAATGACCCAGTTACACTAATAGAAGCAAATCAAGTCTTCAAAGCGTTCCTAACAATAAAATTCCAGGATAAGAAGGATTTATTGTCTAGTTCTTTAAAGTCGTTTGGTGAGGTGTTGGTCGGCATTTTGTAACAGCAATCAATTTTGCATATAATAAGGGTGAGCTATCATGAACTCAGAGAAAAAGTGTTATAATATGCCTCCTTAAAGGGATAAGTTAAAGCAATTTTTTTCAAGAAACTAGAAACTCATTTTCTTACTTAATGTGTCATACAAATTCTCATTAATATAAATTGCAAATAGTCTTAAATCATTACTGCCATTAATTATAAGTAGTGATTTATTTCACTAACTAAATTTAGGCACATAGGAAAAACTATCCGTACTCTCTATGACCTTT